>QTSX02000792.1:0-64839 GCA_014839935.2 Entomophthora muscae | reverse complement strand
TCTGGCTACTCTGGGAAGTTTCAAGATGATGTTATCGACATGATCCGCTATTCCGATGATGTGGAGTTTGTGGAGCAGGACTCGATTGTCCACACCAACAACCTCGAGAAGGGCGCTCCCTGGGGCTTAGCTCGTGTTTCTCACAAGAAGTCTCTTTCGTTTGGAACCTTTAACAAGTACCTTTATGATGAACGTGGTGGGTCTAACGTAACTGCCTACGTTATCGATACTGGCATCAACTGGCAGCATGAGGACTTCCAGGGCCGTGCCTCCTGGGGTGCTACCATCCCTGATCACGATGAAGACGAAGACGGAAACGGTCATGGTTCTCATTGCGCTGGAACCGTTGCCGGCTTCAAGTATGGTGTTTCCAAAAAGACCAGAGTAGTTGCTGTCAAGGTGCTTCGCTCCAGTGGGTCAGGAACAATGTCGGATGTCGTCAAGGGCGTGGAATGGGCCACCAAGGCTGCTCGTTCCGAAGCAGCTGAAGCTCAACGCTCCGGTCGCAAGCATCTAGGAAGCGTTGCTAATATGTCTCTGGGTGGCGGCTTCAGCCGCGCTCTTAACATGGCTGTCAATGCCGCAGTTGACTCTGGAATCCACTTTGCCGTTGCTGCTGGAAATGATGACGCTGATGCATGTGATTACTCTCCTGCTTCTGCCGAGAAGGCAGTCACCGTTGGAGCCACTACCATCAATGATGAACGTGCCTGGTTCTCCAACTGGGGGAAATGTGTTGATGTCCTTGCCCCAGGAAAGGATATCACCTCCATCTGGCGTGGGAGCAAGAAGGCCACCAACACCATTTCGGGTACTTCCATGGCCTCCCTCACGTTGCTGGTGTCCTGGCCTATCTTCTTTCCCTCGAAGAAGCACCCATTTCCCCTGCTGCTCTCAAGAAGAAGCTTATTGCCTTGGCCACTTAAGGGCATGCTCTCTGATATTCCCCTTCCCAGACTCCCAATCTTCTTGTCTTCACCATCCCCCAAAGAGGGGTTCCAGTAACTTTTTATGTACCATTTCTTTACAAAGCTAGCATCTTCAGAGTATGTTTTAAGTAAAATATTTTAGCAGCTAATTTGATTTAATTCCCGTTAAACCTATTTCAAGAGCTACTCTTTGAATTCTGTCTATAAAACATTGCAAACATTTCTTATTTTTATATTCCAATTAGTTAAAATGCTCACACTGTAGATACTTGCTGCTCAAACACGCACAAATGAAATTTTCATGATTTTTATTTTATAAACATATGCAATACATATTTATGGTAGATATTCACTGTGTATTAATAAATACATGTTACTTGTTGGCCTTGGATAGGACTGCTTTAACTGGCTCTGGTCTACTAAGCGCGTAATTTTTATAACATAAATACCAAAAATCAACCCTTTTGACTTGCTAACCCAGAGCTACGCCAAAGCAACCCCAATCATGAGATAACAGTACAGTTGAACAGTCCCAAACTTTCCTAAATCTGTATATGACCACTCTACTCGTCACAAACAGTTCAATGCTGGCTGGCCACCCAAGATTCTGTGACCTCCAAGCCGTATCAACCAGCACCTACGTTGGTCTATACCGTGCTCGACCATACCCACGTACACTCCACTAGCCATCTCTTCTGACCAACGTTTATCCCCATACTCCCTTATTCGCCTCGGTTCAGCTAACCTGCAAGCGGGTTCCGAGCCACATGATGTATTCCGGACCCCTACCGAAAGGTCCAGGAACCTTGTAAACCATATCTTCATATATCATCATCTAATCGATGCCCATCCCAGGGAGAATTCAACTCCAAAGAAGTTTTAAAACAACGTACCATCAACTTTTAATTCCTTCATCTGAAGTTCGTTTAAAAAACTATCGGGTTGTTGCAACCGGGGTTCAAGTACCAGCTGAAGGAGACTAGGTATATCGAACGAGGATCCTGAAACCGAGTCAAGCTGGATCCGAACCCAATAAAAGTTCAAACGGCCATAGTAGAGTTCAAATGCATCTCGTTGGAACGATACCAACTTAAACAGGATCATGGATACGATATTTCTAGTTCTAGGATGTATGGGCTGAACCGAACATGTAATTCCCACATAGGAGTATGACGCCCTTGGGCTACTGCTGCAAACTATGTGATGTGGATGGCTTCTTTCATCTACTGGGCTGTTCAGGCTAGAACTTTCCCTTCAACTAAAAGCTCCCCTTAAGGTAATCCAGGCTATAACAGAAGGTGATATTTCTCAATAGTTAGATCAAGGGTTTATGGGTGTCTGTAAAGTCAGAAATAAACTGTCTGTAAACCCTCATGCCCAAGAAGACTTGGACTTCTTTCAATGAAGTAGAGGAAAGCATCTTGTTGATGGCTTCAACCTTTTTGCCATGAGATGTATCCTGTTATGAGTTACTTAATGCCTGAAAAATTCCAGGCAATCTCTTAAGAAGGCGTATTTGGGCAGCTTCAACTTGATCCCAGCTTCTCAGATCTTGATGAACATCTCTTTAAGATGAGCCAGATGATTGAAAAATGTGCCACTAAATACAGTGATGTCATCCAAATAGACTAATACACACAAAAGTTTTAGATCACATAAAATGGAGCACATAGCCCTTTGAAACGTAGCAGGGACATTACAGAGCCCTTGGGGAATGCACATAGGCTCAAACAATCCTTCAGGAGTGATAAGGGAGGATTTTTGCCTACCTTAAAGAGAAAAGTCAGCTTGCCAGTATCCAGAGGCCAGATCCATGGCTGAGAAGAACTTAGAACCTCCAAAGCAACAAAGGGCATCATCTATGCGCAGCAAGGGGTAAGAATCCTTTTTGGTCAAAGACTTTAACTGGCAGTAATCCATTACTATGCAATTACCTCCATCCTTTTTTTCAAAATGAGCAAGAGAGAGGCCCAAGGACTTTGAGAAGAAGCCAGAAGCACAACATCCAAGAACTACTTAAGCTCTTTAAATACTTGAGTGACATCTAACCAGTTTTGTCTATAAGTATTTGCTTAAAAGGAAGGAGCATCAACAGTGTCAATGTGATTAATGACACTTTTGACTAGGCCATAGTCTGTACTGTCTTTGGCAAAGATGTCAGAGAATTGATTGGGCAGATCAAGAACTTACTTTTTTGTACAGAAGATAACTGATGGAAGTTTTGGCACTGAACTAGGAAAATACTTGGGGCTCAACTTCTGGAAAATTGTTGTCACAGAAGTTATCAAAAGTTTCAGGAAGCAAGGCATAGGTAGAGGCATTGGTTGGCTTGGGTTGGAATACGGCCAGGCCAAAGGGTAATGCCCACCATAGGATGGGTGCTAACTTGATAATATAGGAAACAGATTGCCCAAGCAAAGACCAGGGCCCTGAATTGGGCACCATAGTGTCTATCATTCCCGTTAAAGTAATGTAGAGTACTCCAAACAGTTGGGTGGACATAGTCTTGGCCACAGTGGGGGTCTCCATTGGGCGGTCAGGTTGCGGGGTTAAGGGCAGAGTCATGGGAACAAAGTAGGCAGGCAGATAATTATACTTGTCTTTGAACAATCTGGGCAGCCTCTTGTACCACTTTCCTTCACGTCCTATGTATTCAGTTTCTTTAGTCCTTGCCAAGGGATCAGCAATGAGGATGGTCTCTAAGTTGTACTCTGTGTAGGCAGGGTTAGGCAGGTATTTGGTAAAATGCACAGGTTCAAAAGGGGCTCCTGGGGGACGTTATAGTCTCTGGGGAGGGTTGACAGGTTGGTCTCCAGAGGGGGCGGCTGCCTGATGGTCTACTTGGCCGGAGTTAAGATGGAAGATCACTAAGACTAGTTAAGGTAAGATTTGTTCAAACCAAAGGTTCATAAAACTTTATTATCAAAAATGACAATATGGTCATCACCATACTGCCAGGCTTTTATACCATGGGTTTTTGCTTCTTCAATTTTTGCAGGGTTCAGGTTTGCAGACAAGGCACTGGCGGGGCATGGATTTTGGCTTAGAGTCTTGAGGGCAACAGATCCAGGTTGTGCCTGTTCTGGTGAATAGAAGTGGCAATGCTTTGTTATGCTGCCACTATTCACTATGTCACCTGAGTAGTTCAATTGTACTACCCATTCTGGACAGAAGACTGGCAGTTGCTGGTGATCATTGGCAGAGTTAACAGTAGGTTTTGTTTTAACCTCCTTAAGGCAAGCTACAACCTCTGCATAGGTCCGGATCTTTGGTAGCACAAGGTTGGCATCAATCTGGTGACCATTTGGGGAATTGTCCTTGGGAGAATGGCGGGTCTCAGAGTAACTTGTCAACTTGGTTTTGCAATTTAACAAGTGGGCGGGCTCCTGTCCACATTGTGTGACTTGAGTAGTCTTTGGAGGGTCAGGGTTTGATTCCAGGGTCTCCAATGTTGATTTTGTACCTCCATTATTGACGCTTGGCAGGTTGGCAGGTTTCTGTTCCCCCTGTTTGGGGTCATCTATCTCTGATGGTCCAGGGCTTGACCCAACTAGCATTTGGGCGGTTCCCTGTCCACTCTGGTCAACATAAGGCTTTCCCTGAGACCCGGGTTTCAATCTCCAGGCTTTCAATACAAGTATTGAAATGTCATTCATGAAAAAAAGGGTGTAGAGAGAGGAAATCAAGAACATTTAAGAGCTGTCTGTAATCAATCACTTGACCTCTAAAGATTGTCAAAACAGCATAATCAACCCGTCAACAAGGTTTTGAGTAAGCAGGTTTGTGACCTGCAACCCAATTATCTGGCCACTTGAAGCCAGACTAAGAAGTCAACTTGGATTGCCAAATCCAACAACATGAACAAATGCTGATTCCTTACAGTGGAAACCTCATTTTGGCGCTTGACTCATTACCAGGATAAAGCCACTCCCTTCACCATCCCACTGTGTGGTCAACGCTATCATGTTCCTGTTACCCATGATTCACACCAGCTATATAATCATTATCTCCCAATAAAGAATATTAGCTAGTTTCTAAATATTTTCCCCTTGTAACTCTGCCAAAATAGTACAGTTATGACATTGTTAGCACAGGTAGGTTTTCCATCCTACTAAATCTTGTAAAATTCCGCCTGTTGCCTGTACTTGCCGCGGCCAACAAATCCTTGACAGAATCATGTCTGGCCTCCTTCTGGACTGGACTCTGTACACTCCTGGTACTGAGATACCTGATGGTTTTGTCCTGTACCAGAACACGGTGATCCCACTACCCGCCTTCAACGCCATGTCTGCACAAGGGTTCTTCCAGATGGCTGCCACCATCCTGCAACCAGCTGACAAAAACACCATGCCCGCCTATGTAGCCTAAAGACTCCAAAGCGCTTCCTTGGAACCTTTCACTGGGGCCAACAACAATAACACTGCCGCATGGATCCAGTCCACCCAGAGAAAGCTGGCCCAGATGGAATGCCCGCAGTAATTTTGGATTGCAGAAACCTCCATCTGACTGACCCACAACGCTGGCACCTGGTGCAACAAGTGGCACAAAGAACACACCAAGAAGAACTGGGATACATTCAAACAAGACTTCTTGGCAAGATTTGTGCTTAAGGACACTGCGCTCATGATCATATGCCAAGTAAAGAACCTAACCCAGACGGGCACTGTGAAGGAACTCACCCGCACCTACAAGGAACTCTGACTATACGCACCCTCTGACATGGCCTTTGACACCCCAGCCACACACCTCATGTACTATGATGCCCTCAAATTGCATGTAATGAGACATGTGAACCTGGACCAGGCGACCAATCTACAGAGCCTGCATTGCAAGGCAGAGAAAGCAGAGCAAACATCCAACGCTCTTCACAAGGCATAAACTGGAAAACAAGAGAGAACCAAGGACTCTCACACAGGCAGGGGCTCCACCCAACCATCCCCTGGAAACAACAGGAACAACACCAATCATAAACCTGCAGGTTCAAATGGACATGGAAGTGGGAACAATGGCCAGTCAAATTGTATCCATTTCTGTATCACTGCCACACAGGGCAATCAAGACAAGGGAAAAGCCCAGGGAGAGCATTAAGCAAGCCAAGCTCTCCCCACACAACTCCCAACTTGCCCAATGATGAGTACCAACCCAAGGATGTGGACCAATGTCCAATGATCCAAGTACCCTCGCAGGACCCGGTACTGTACACCATTGCCAGACATCCCAATAAACTGATGTCCTATCCTTTCTGTTTTTGCAGTTACACAGGCTCAGCACTCCTGGACTTGGGCACAGATCAAACCCTAGTCAACAGCAGCTTTGTGGATAAGTTCAAGCTAACCACTAATCCTTTGCGGATTAAAAATGTGGTCTTGTCTGATGAACACCACATTGCCGTAACAAGGGAAGCCACCCCCCCTTCTCTGTCATGCTTGAGAACCTGCATTCCACCATCCAAGGCCCCATCATTGACTTTTCAAAGTTTGATATTGTACTGGGTTTGGATTAGTTATAAAAGAACAATCCTCACGTAGACTGGGCAACCTTGGTATCGACCATCAAGCGTGAAGGTGTCAACCACCATATCTACCCTGACTCAGTGAATCAACTCCTACGTGACCACATCTTTGTGCGCATTACAGAGACTCTGGACAAAAAAGAAAACCTAAAGACAATTGACTTGGACTCCTGCCAGTACAAAATCATACACTTCAAAGATCACCAGGATACCTCCATGCCTCAGGATTGTGAAATTATGGGCCACCATCTAGGAATCTTCAAGGAGGCTCTAGCCGGGTTACTCCCGGAAAAACACATACAACATTCAATTCAGCTCAAAGGAGCTGTACCCAAAGTACAACCTATATACCATCTGGCCCCAAAAAAAGACAGCACCCTATGTGCTTACCTCAAGGAAGCATCAGAGAAAGGACTTATCCGCCCTTCACAATCTTCTTTTGAGTCAGGAATGACAATTTGGATGCTCCTAAATCTCAAAATATGGAACCAGAGTCAAGCCCTGGAAAAACCCCTTTGCAGACTGCCAGACCCATAGGTTGGGAACCCAACAACCCACTACTGATTGATAAAGTTGTTGCTAGCCCACCAGGACCTGAACCCTTAGCTGTCCTGCAGAATTCTGCAAGTGAACTGCCAGTTCAAGATGCTGGGGATTTCCCTGAGGTACCAACGCCTGACACCAGTGGTTTACTTGGTGAAATGCATAAGTTTCTCAATGAGAGTTATCCCAAACTCCTCCAAAATCCCAGGGGAGGCACTGAACCTGCAGAGGTACCCAATACCTGAATCAACAAACAGAAGGATTTGAAGTCTTCTCATCCCAAAGTGGCCAGTGGCAAACTGCCAGTGCCAAGCGCCACACTGCCATCTGAGACCTCCAATGCCAACCCGCCCAAGCCCAGAAAACCCAACCAGGAAGTGAAGCCTGGCAGTGTGGTATAAATACCTGCCAGGCCAAGATCAACCCCTATCATCATTTTTAAATAAAGATTATGAGATATTGGTTTCCTCAATTATTGCCATATTTTATTCTTGTCATCTGCCAGTTAACTCAAAGATCATCTGACCCCCCTGCCAGCCCGCCAGCTATATACCGCCTGCCAAGTGCTCCCTTTGGTCTTGTCTATTTCACAGAGTACCCTTAAAGCCTGAGTACAAGGACTACACAGCTGGCAACCTACTAGCCTTGGATCCCTTGGCCAGGACTACAGAGTTAACCAGATATAACCAAGAAGGCCCTTGGTATGTTACCAAACCTGCCTGTTCAGAGATAAATACAACTTCCTTCCCGCCTACCAAATGGACATGGAACCACCCGTCATCCCCAAACCAATGCCTGCCTCCACTGCCAAGCTCCCACTGGACCATAACAACAAGCTTTTTGGAATTGTATATATTATTCTCACGGGAGTAATAGATACTACTGTTTCCGCTGCTGGTCCATGGTTATGGGTGGGCAAGTCAATGGCATACCTCATTAAGTTAGCACCAATCCTTTGGTGGGCCCTTCACCCAGCCCGCAACCTGCCAGTTCCCAAACGCTATCAAACCAGCCAATCAGGGTTGGTTCCCTGACACTTTGGGGCCGCTGTATTCTTTGTGGCCAAGAAGGATGGTACCCTGCATGTCAGGATTCACCTCTTTATAGCTGCTATTATGTTCCTATATTTATTTGCTTTCATTGGCTTGTAAGTATTCTCAGGATTGTCCCTGTTACTTTATTCATGATTCCCGTCTTTTTCTCTTCATTTTTCATCTTTGGGGTTTAAATTAGGCTTTGTTAAAGCCTAGTTATGATCTAAATGCTGGTTAGTATTATTTTCAAATATCTCTTACCTTCTGCTACTGATTTCAAACCCTGGACCTACACACTGAAGTTAGAAAGTTGGCTCTGAAATGATTACCTTTCACTATACACTTGATTACATCTTCTCAAGATTTGTACTTAGTTTTTTCTTTGCTTTCTGCTTGCTTTTATATCCTCAAGCATTGCCGTAACTGCCCTTTCTCCTTCTGGTTCTCTTATGCAAGTTTTAACTTCTTTAAGTTAACTTTAAACCATGTGTGTTGTCCCAAACCTTTTCCTTTACCAAGATGCCTTAACCTACTTGGGTTAACTCCATTTCTTTCAGATTTGCACCTCACTTTCCCAAGCTAAATAAAAAGGCTTGGCTTTCTAGTCTCAACAATAAGTTGAGATTGTTTGACTTGCACCCCAAAAAGGTGCTTGTTAGGTTTTATGGCTTGTGTTCTTCAATTTTTATGTCTTAGTTTTAATCTTAGTCCATGATTCCTTTTGATTTTATCCTTCACCAGTTAGGCAGTTTTTATAGTAGCACACACAATTTAATTGTTGATAGCTTTAATCCCCCTTCTAGTGCAGATCATTTCCCAGACTTAGAAATTGACTTTTTAACCAAATTGTCTGTTATTAAGACTGGTCTCTATTTTATCTTCTTAGGGCTAATAAATTGCCTTAGTCCTTATTTTACCTCATATAGCTCTTAGGAGCCTTAGTTCAGTTGCTATTGCAAACTTTGATCACCTTTTTGTATTTGACCAATATAAGCATCACTGGGTTAAAGGCTTTAGTTTATAATCATCTTCCCAAGACCATGAGACCTTACACGGCATCTAGTCACAGACCACCAAGCCCTAAATAAAGATACCATCAATAATTATTACCCACTACCACTTATTGACAGCCTCTTTGACGCCTTGGGTGAAGCCACAGTCTTCTCCAAGATTGACCTAACTGCAGGCTACAATCAGATTTGCATTAAGGAGGAAGACATCCCCAAAACAGCCTTCTGTACTAAATACGGCTTGTACAAGTGTGTGATACTCAACTTCAGTATGACAAACGCCCCCTCAACCTTTATGACCTTTGTGAACAAGGTGTTTGCCCTGAACATAAGCAAGCATGCCCCAGTCTACCTAGATGACATTATTGTCTATAGCCCCTTGGTAGAGCAGCACGATAAGGACTTAGAGGAAGCTTTTTCTACCCTGGCACAACACAATCTGCTGGCCAAACCCTCCAAATGCCAGTTCTTCCGCAAGTAACTGCCTTTCCTGGGACACATAGTCTCAAAAGACGGCATCAAACCCAACAGTCAAAAGATACAGGCCATCTGCAAGATGCCACTGCCCAAGGACAAGTCAGAACTCCGCACATTTCTGGGGATGGTGGCCTATGTACACCGCTTCATACCTGACTGTGGTGTCTTGACTGCCCCCTTATCTGCCATAACTGGCGCCAAGTCCAAGTTTGTATGGACCCCCCAATGTGACCTCTGTTTTAGACGTCTCAAAGAGAAACTCACAACAGCACCTATCCTGCAATACCCCAAATGTGACAGGGAATACCAAATGGAAACCAACGCCTCAGACGCATCCATTGGGGGAGTACTGCAAATCAAAAATAATGATGGTGACTTCCTGCCAGTAGCTTATGAATCACTAAAGTTGACAGATGGCAAGTGTCAATATCCTATCCACAACAAAGAACTGTTGTCCATCATACACTGCCTAGTCAAATGGTGCTGTTATCTAGAGCAGCAGAAAGAATTCACGGCACTGACTGACCACAAGTTGCTCATATATTTCAAAACTCAAGCAAATCTATCTGGTTATCAAGCCCGCTGAATGGAACTCTTAGAAAGATTTAATATTCTCATACAAACCTGGTCCAGAACTTGCCTTGGCGGATGCCCTCTTGAACCTGTATGTCTGCCCCACAAGAGGAGAAAATGGGCTTGACCCAGACTGGCCCCTCTTGGTACTCCAAACAAAGGATGAGGGCTTTCTTCCTGACACCACAGACATAACAAAGAAAACAGTCATTAAGAACAAACACTTATTTGCAGATGTGTATGGTACCTTGCATCAAAAAATGTCTGACAGAACTACCATCCCTTACATCCCCACACACCAGCAAGTGAACACCATCCTAAAATATCATAGAGACCTAGGACACACCAAGAGTTGCAACCTATATGAGTTCCTTAAACACAAGGCCTGGTGGCCAACCCTGTACTGTGATGTTCAAGAAGTCCTAGACCAATGTGAAGTATGCAAGAAATTTGCAAAAAGCAAAACCCCTCTAAATTCAGTACTTTCCATCCACACACAACTACCTTTCAAATCTATGGGCTCTTGACATTGTTGGCCCCATGCCAGGAAAACACAATGACAAGAAATACATCATCACCACCATTGACTTTGCTACAAGATGGCCAGTAGCCCAAGCAGTAAAGACACAGACTGACAATGATGTGCAGCAATTCATAGGAAAAGAAATAATCAGCAAGTTTAGAAAGCCAGAACTCTTGATAACTGACAGAGGCAAAGAATTGACTTCTAAAGACACCAATGTATACCTTGCTAAAAATGGGGTCAAACACACCGTGACAACACCATAACACCCGCAGGCTAATGCACGTGTAGAGCAGCTAAATGGCAGCCTCATAAAAGCCTTGACCAAGCTAACCGCCGGGAGACCTGAAGACTGGTATAAGCAGCTATTGACTGCACTACATGTGTGCCAAACTTGGGTTAACAGATCCACCGGGAAAAGCCCTTTTGTGTTGGTATACAGCACACAGCCCAATATCATTCAAGCATTATCAGGACCCAAGCTGGAAATTCCAAGCAAAGTCCCCCTTGCTCAGATTCCCAGGTCATAGAGGCCAATGATGGCCAAACAAAAAAGGAAAACAAGCATCTGAAAAAGACATTTGTCCTTATCCAAGACAGACATGAGGTTGGTGATAAAGTTTGGGTCATGAACGTTGACAAAAGCAAACTACAACCCAAAAAAGTAGGCTCAGCAATCATCCTAAAGGCAAACAAAAATAACACTTACCTTGTGAAAAGACTTTGGAAGCGCAAACAAGACAAAACCCTCCACCACAATTGCCTGAGACCCTGCAAAGCAAGACAAAGACAACACAAGATGCACTGCCCGCCACAGAACAACAGTTAGTCCAGTATGGCGCCCGGGCTCCTGACAACCTCCCTGATAATTTACCCCCAGAGGAGGCCAACCTTCAGTCGGGGGGTGTCAAAACAGAAGACTTGACCCGCCAACAAGGCTTCAAGTAAGCAGGTTTGTGACCCGCAACCCAATTATCTGGCCACCCAAAGCCAGACTAAGAAGTCAACTTGAATTGCCAAATCCAACAACATTAACAAATGCTGATCCCTTACAGTGGATACCTTGTTTTGGCGCTTGACTCATTACCAGGATCAAGCCAACCCCTTCACTATTCCACTGTGTGATCAACACTACATGTTCATGTTATCCATGACTTGCATTAACTACATAATCATTATCTCTCAATAAAGAATATTATCTAGTTTCTAAATATTTTTCCCTTGTAACTCTGCAAAAACAGCACAGTTACAACAAGATATTGATAGGCAAAGAAGTTAGGCCAGCTATAAGTAGCTGCATAGCATCCTTGTGAGAAGAGTCTAGAATTCCTGGGCAGAGATGAGGTTTGTTACATCCTAAGGATGAAGGGAAGTAGAGCTCCATAAAGGTACGCTCAGGCCGCTCATACATGATCTGAGAGTTGATTCTGACTTGAGACCCACCAGGAATTATCACTGCTGAGGTAGAAAAGAGAAGTGTCTTTTTAGAGGCAGGGCAAGCTGGGGGGAGGCAATTCATATTAGAGAAGTGAGTTTGGTAATTTAGCGTAAAGATTCCAGAGAGATATTCTAGGACACACATCTTAAGGCGTTTAACAGGCATCTTGACGGGTTCCTCAAAGATGAGGGGGGCTTAATACACAAGGATAGAAAGGTATCCATTTTTCAAGTTAATTATTCCATTGTATTCTTGGAGGAACTGGGTGCCAACCAGCAAGTCATAGCTTCCATTCTCCAGGGCTACAGTGGGGGGCAGCAAGGAGAATTTTATCAAAGTTCATAGGGAGGGCCAATTAAGCGCCAATGGCCTGTGTCATTGACAGGCCAGTTTAATCATAAGACTGATGATAGTTGAGGTCTTGAGCTAGTTTGAGATTTTTTACTAACTTGGAGGGCACAGCCTTGACTGGAGACCCCATGTCAAGGACGGCTTTTATCTTCACTTTTTGGATGGATATATCCACTCTGCTAGTAGTACAATTAAAAGAAGTAAGGACATTCAAGGCATCTTTTGCCTCAGCCAGTTCCTTGTCCCATTTCTCCAGCATAATCTAAGGTCAGATAAATCCTTATAAGCAGTCTGGAGGCAAGTGATATGAGGACTTTCTAGAAGACAGCATCAGCCACTTTTGCAGCTTTTTCATAGGTTTTCACCAAGACAGGAAACCTCTCAGCTTGAGTGAGGTAGGGTCTTGAAACAATCTGTTTGGCATCAGCAAGAGATTTATCTGTAGTTGTAGTCTTTCCAGAACGCAGCTTATAAGGGATGGTCTCAGATACAGCAAGGACAGAGTAGCAATATGCATCAGAATCCTCAGTGTCAGACTCTTCCATGTTGGATTTGTCTGAAATTTTGTGGAAGAGAAGAAGGATAGGAAAAGCTTGGGAATCATATTCATCATCAGCAGAATTAGAGGGAGGTGAAGGGGGAGACTGTGAAGAGTTATCAACCAAGAGTGTCTCTGCCTCTAGGTTGACCTCTCTTTTCCTGCCTGGTCTCTAGGGTCAGTTCCTTCAACACAGGGGGTTTGTAAAAACTTGTGAGTGATGTCCCACCTGACCACAATTATGACAACCTTGCCGTTTGGGCTGGTTCTGGGCATTCACAGCTAGGATCTGTGGGGAGCGGGAATTTGTGCCTGATGCAGAATCTCAACTCTACTGTACCACTGATCCTGAGTGTGTGAGGTACATGTCTTGGAGGTGGGTTTTAATACTTTTCATAGACGTAAGCATAGCCTTATGTGCTTTGAAGTGCAAACATAAGAGCTGGTTGACCTTGAGGGCCTGGGCGCAAGCAGTGTAGGCTTCATGGGCAGTCAACTGTTTACTTGTTATTAGTTGCTGACCTTCCACGTAAAACTTATCAGAAAACTTGACTAGAGTCTCCTTAGGCTTAAAGGCAATGTGCATGAATGTGTCCTTTTTCCCCTCTAAGCTGAGGTCCAACCAAAGTCATCAATCAGCAGTTGCTTCATCTCTTCCCAAGTGGTAATGGGAGGAATCTCTGGAACCATTACTTCTTATCAGATAGGGTGGAGGAAGGTCAAGATATGCTCCTTTTTGATCCTTTTGGAAGCCCTAAACATGACAGTATCATGTATAGTGAGTAAGCCATCAATAGTGAAGTCTTTGGATCAGACACCTGTTTAAAGGTAGGATTGAAGTGAGCCTCTGGAGTTGGCCTGCCATTATTGCTGTCAACCATATTAATACCAGGGGATAAATCAGCTCCTGATTCAGTGGGAGGTTGCCAGTCCCACAGCTGACAGACACTTTCTTCCAGAGCCACTAGAGTAGTGCTTCTACAGGACTCAGTCTCAGCGGCACAGCCTGTATGCTGTTCAGTAGTATCCAAATGACATCCTTGGTTATCCACCACAGTTGGTAGCTCAGCTAGTCAGGAGGTCAAAGAGGGGCCAACTGAAAAACAAGCGGAGAATCACTCATTGACAGAATCAGTCAACTCTGCCATTTCCTGAAAACATTTATCCAGAGATTCATGCTTATTTCTTAAGTGGTCAGCCTCATTGATCAGAGCAATCAACTTTCCAGCGCAATGGATACATGGCTTTCCAGGCATTCCAGGGCAACAACTATTATCCTAAAAAGACTCTGTCAGGCTGGTGGACTTGGTAATGGCTGCTCATAACTTGGTGATCTCTTGTTAGAGGGCAGCCACCTGAGTGGTAATTACAGCTGCTTGTGAGTCAGGCTGAGGCGTGACTTCTGGAGGAGCCTGACTATGAGTAGTGGTGTGTACCTTGTGGATAGCATCCCACAGCTCCTGATCTTGTCTCTCTAGGTATTTGGAAGGGTAGACCTCATCAGAATGGTTTATTAGTATATCTAAGCAGGCCTTAAATCTGTGGATGCTGGTGATTGGGGCAGCTTTCTTGTTGTGATCTGAGGCGCGGCACAGAGTCACAACAGGAAGTCCTAACCTTAGGATTGGATTTATACTAAGTCTTGTTTAGAATGGCAGGGAAAGCTATACAATTACCTAGTGGCCCTGATTGAATAATATCTGCTAGACATGGCTAAAGAGGCACAAAAGTATGTGGAGACACAAAGACAAAATGTGAATAGAACTAAAATTTTATTGGTAGAAGTGAAATGGAATATATACTGTGTAGCTTTACCAAAAAACAGTACATGTACAGTAGGATCACTTGCCACAAGCATTAGTGGGGCAAGTGAGTTGTGAAGAATCAAGAAACTGAACAATTGAATTTCCCAATTTGGAGCCAGACTCATTCCAAAGGGCAAAAGCAAAAGAGAGAGATTTGTCCTCAAAATAACCCATCAAAGGCAAAATTGAAACATGGTGAATGGCAGCATTGACAACATTTCTCTTGTATCAATCCATTCTGCATGCCCGGCATACTCTTGGTGGCAATGTTTGCCAGATGCTGTAAATGCTTGGCAGCAAGGGCACGGAGTTCATTGAGTTTCCCAACCAACCGCTCAAAGCCAGCCCAGTGGGTGCTGAGTGAAGAGTTGACCTGGGCCTGTCAGGGATTCTGGAGCTGGTGGAACTCCTGTAGGCGTTCACAGAGATTCTCAGGAACAGAAGAAGTTACATGTTCAATAGACTTAGATAATTGAGCCTGAGAGGTAACTGACCCTCTCTGGTTATTAGACACAAGGAAGAACAGTGAGCATACCAACTGCTGTTAGGCAGAAAACAGTTCCCAATGGCTGGAGACAGCAGCACAAAGGGATGATATCTTGGGGATGTGGAGCCCCAGTACTATCTGATGATGGACAAAGGACAACATCAAACAAGTAGCAGAGACAGCTTCTGAAAGCAGGCAATGTGGAATATGAGTGAAACTGTCATCTCATAATACTTGTTAGAATCAAACTGGACTTGTAGATTAGGGCTGGCTCCCTTGTGGGCTAGCCCAAGGGCCACTGAAGTGACTTGATCCAAATCAGGGTTACTCATAGGGTAAGCAACAAGACAGGGGCCATTAGCCAAATTCTAAACAGTAGGAGTGATAGGCGGGTTGGCTATGTCTTTTTTGTGTACTTGGGCGCAGCCAAGGGACACAACAAGAAATTATAACAGTAGGATTGGGTTGGTAATAAGCTGGAGGTTAGTCTTCAGGGATGAATAAAGAATTTATTTTAAGGCACTTGGAATGATAATTATCAGAAATTTTCTCTAGCTAAAACTAGGGATATGGCGCCAAAGAACAAAATAATCATAAAGAGAAGATGTGAATAAAACTAAAATTTTATTGGGTGAATCTAATTGATTCTTATATTGTAGTTGTTTACCACAAAACAGTGAACAGACAGGTAGACCACTGACCACTCTTATAAGTGGGTTGAGGATCAACCAGATCTAAGACAGAAGTTAAACAGGTCCTTCTCTCAATTTGGGTTAAAACTCATTTCAAGTTGCAAAAGGTAACTGAAAGATTTCAAATTTTAAATGTGACTCTGGTAAAGGAAAAATTTAAAGGCATGAATATTGTGGTTCACAGAAGTTGAAATTTTTTTAGTGACTTAACCAATTTTGTTTATCTCAACAGATTAGAAAACTACTGTATCATTTGCAAGTAAATACATGCCATCTCTTCAGCATTGGTAATGTCACCCTTATTTGGGTGTATATCCCCATTTGATCAATTACGCTGAGCTTTCTCTCTACTTCACCCTGGCAATTCCCAATTCAGATTTATGATCTAATCTCAGTTAACCATAGCTCCCTTATCATCCTCTTTTTATATAATTGGGTATAAAAGCCCTCACAGCTCTATTATTTCAACCAATTAAAGCCTTTCCTATTTAGGATCATCAACAAGCACTGTTTTCTCAATGCTAGCTGTATATCTTATCCTTGGGAAATAGTGATTTTGATGATAGTTAATCTTGGGCTTTGGTACAGATGCAGTGGTTGTTGAAAGTATGAAGTCTTGCATCTAGGCCCTTTCATGTGTTGCAACCAAGTCTCCAGTCTTTCCTGCTAATGTATCTTATAATACACAGGGGGCACTTGACAAGTTGCCCCTTGACGTGTCTAACGTTATGGATTAATCTGATGGCAATATCAAATTGCGGGTACTTCATCCTAGTTAGGAGCGTTACCTATTTGACTTGCTGATCCCCACACAAATTATTCCTTGGCTTCAAACCTTACATGGAACTTTCCACTATGCCACCCCCTTGTGGCCTTGTGGCTTTTCCCATATAGTATATTAACCACTATATTCTACAATAAATGATACCTTGTTCTTATTATTCTGTCCTTTTATTTGACTGTTGTCTACCCCAATTCCAAGTACTGAATCCACATTGGTTCAGTTGCAACAGTGGTAGCAGCGGTAGGTTTATGACCTACCTAAAACAAAATTCCCCCCAAGAAAGGACAGAGTACGGGCTGTATGGCTACTCCCCAACCAGAGACCTTCCTGCCAATCCCTGAGGGGGACATCCCCAACAGGTATGTCATCTATCAAGACCAGCTAGTTCTCACCAGTGTGTACAATTGGCTCTGCCTCGGGCAGCGTGACGCCAGCGTCATCCTGCCCCATTCAGATATGTCCCATTGCATGCTCAACCTTCAGCTAGAATCCTTTTCTGGTGGCGTAGAGGGGGCTGACATCATCAGTTGGCTCCAATATTCTGAAACCCGCCTTTGCATCTGTCAGGTTCCTGAGCCCATGTGGGCTGCCACTGCGTCTGGCCGCCTCACAGGGCCCGCCGCTGTGTGGTTCACCAACTGGGCCAGCCAGGAACTTGACGTTACCTGGGCAGCATTCTGAGTTGCTGCCAAGTCCTGCTATAGCAAAACCTTCTCCCCCATTGTTGTGGGAACTCCTCTTCTAGAAATCAAACAAACTGGTTCTGTTCCTGAGTACCTTGCCACCTGGCAACAAGCTCTTGCTGCCGCCCCCAAAGCTGTGACCAACAGAAATGCAATGCTACTCACTCTCATCATCAATGGGTTAAAACCCCACATCTGCAAGTGGGTCCATGTAGGTTGTTGCACCTCCATTGACAACTGCTATAAGGCCATTGTGGAGGATAACAACCAGGCCTCAATGGGCTTCTGCCATGCCAGTGACGCTCCATCCCAACCACGTACTATGCCTGGCAGTGGTCACAATCAAGTAGGCCGCTGCCAGCCCCATCAGCAGGATAATGGGACTAAACGCTCCCGCAAGGGGGAGCTTCAGCTAGCACAGATTGAGGATCAGGGGAAAAGCCTGGGGGTTGTAGCAACAAGAGGCCTTGCAACCCCACCTGACCCATCCTCTCAAGCCCTGCTCGCAAAAAATTCCTGTGACTACAGTATTCACAAGGTTGAAACCCTGGACGTCTTTCAGGTTCACAGTGACAACCCCGTATTGCAAGCAAGCCACCCCTCAAATAAAGTAACACGCTTGTCCTATCCCTTCTGTTTCCATGGGAACACCCACAAATTACTGGTTTATACTGGGGCTGACCACACTATGGTGGACCAGGCGTTTGCCAACTCCCAACAACTAGACCAAGTGCCTAGCAGGTTCAAGGCAGTACAAGTAGCTGACTCCTGCAGAGTTTCAATTACCCACAAGACGGTACCCTTCTCTGTGAGAATGGGGAACGTCCAGGTTAAGCTCTCTGGGCCCATCATGGTAGGGCTCAGCCACAACTTAATTGCTGGACCCAACTGGCTTTGGCACAACTGTCCCTACATTAATTAGGAAACTTCTATCATCACCCTCAATAGAAATGGGGTGGGATTCCAGATATATCCGGTAGAAATGAGCAAGTTACTCCACAATACTGTGTTTGTCAGAATAACGGAGACAGGCTTGTACAATTTCAAGGGGGGGAAACTAGACTTTAACCAATGCTCAGTCAAAGTTATCCGCACTGAACTATCTGCGGTCCCTCCCTTGACCTCCTCACCTCCACCAGCGCTTGCTGCACTCCTCAAGGAGTACAAGGATGTATTCAGTGAGACACTTGAACAACTACCTCCTCCCCATAAGATCCAGCACGCTGTACCACTTCAAGGGCTGTTACCTAAAGCACAACCATTATATTATCTTACACCAAAGGAAGATGAAACCCTCCGCCAGCACCTTGTGGACGCACTCAATAAAGGCTTCATTTGCCCCTTGCTCTCTCTATACAGGGTGGCAGTCTTCTTTGTAGCTAAGAAGGATGTGTCACTTTGCCTGGTCACAGACTACTGCGCCCTAAATGAAGTGACAGTTAAGAACAAGTACCCCCTGCCGCTGATTGATGACCTGTTTGATACACTTGCAGATGTGAAGGTCTTTAGCAAGATTGATCTCACTGTGGGGTACAACCAGGTCCGCATTGCACCAGGAGACAAGGCAAAAACTGCCTTCTGCACGCGCTACAGGTTGTTTGAGTGTTGTGTCATGAACTTTGGAATGACCAGCACTCCCTCCACCTTTGCCGTGTTGATGAAAAAAGCCTTTGAGGAACTGATTGGAAAATGTGTGGTTGTGTACCTTGACAACATTATTTTCTTCAGTCAAGATCAAATCACACACCCCCAACACCTCTGTGCTGTCCTCAACACCCTTCAGAAAACCCAGCTAAAAGCTAAACCCTCCAAATGCAAGTTTCTCAAGTCAGAGCTGTTATTCCTTGGGCACATCATCTCTGCACAAGGGATAAAGCCCAACCCTGCTAAAATCAAGGCAATCCCCAGCATGCTGCCCCCCACTGATGTGGGCCAGGTGCGGACATTCCTAGGCATGATTGTCTACATAAGCAAGTTCATTCCCAACTGTGGGGAATTAATTGCACCTCTCACTGAGCTCCTCAATACCAAACAGTGCTTCCATTGGACCCCTGTCAGAGATCAAGCCTTTGAGACGTTGAAGCAAAGGCTCACAACAGCACCAGTACTGCAGTTCCCCAATTGAAACTGACAGTACAAACTCAAGACCAATGCCTCTTACAGGGCCATAGGGGGTGTGCTAAGGGTAGAAACTGGCAATGGTGTCTTCCTCCCTGTAGCATACAAATCCAGGAAGCTTACTGACTCGGAACAATGTTACCCCATTCATGATAAAGAATTGGCAGCCATTATACACTGCGTTGAGAAGTGGCGCTGTTACTTGGAAGGAGCTACCTTCCCACCCCGCGTTCTGACGGACCACAAGTTGCTCCAGTACTTCAACACACAGTCCCACTTTGCACGCCGCCAAGCAGGATGGGTTGAGTGTCTATCCCCTTACCAGTTGCGCATTGAGTACAAGCCTGGAAAGGAGCTCGTCACAGCTGACACCCTTTCACAACTCTACGTAGTGTCCATCACTGGGGACAATGGTTTGGACCCAGATTGGCCCATGCTCTACCTCCGCCCTGAGGTGACTTGCTACAAGGGCCTTAACTTGGTCACCATCTCCAAATTGAAGGACAACAAAAGTCAGTTCACCACCAATACTGGCAATGTCTGCCGCCGGGCAGAGACAGGTGAGAAGAGGCCTTACATTCCCACCACGCAACAAGGGGGGTACAATATTGCACTACCACTGAACCCTGGGTTACATCAGAGGGCGTAACCTCTTTGAGATTATGAAACAGAAGGTTTGGTGGCCGCGCATGTGTTAAGACATCTTGGACCTCCTCAAAATGTGCGTGTTGTGCGAAAAGAATACGTCCAAACTTGCACCTCCCAAGTCTGTCCTGCCCATCAAGGCCATGGAACCCTTCAAGCAGTGGGCCCTTGACATTGTGGGGCCACTTCCCAAAGACAGACTGTGAAAGAAGTACATTATCACTGCCATTGACTACTTCACTTGTTGGCCAGTGGCTTGGGCAACAACCAATCACACTGCCACCACCATCACCCGCTTTATTGGCAAAAAAATTGTGGCTTGCTTTGGGTAACCCAAACGTCTCATCACAGATGGCAGCCCCAAACTTGTTGGGCATGTCATGAAGGCATACTGTGCCAATAACACACTCCAATGTATAGTTACGGCCCCCTACCATCCTCAAGCCAATGGACGCGTAGAACGGTTAAATGGCTCACTGGTTCAATTAATTGCCAAGCTCTCGCAAAAACACCCTAACACCTCATGGACTGAACACCTGCCCACTGCTCTACTTATCCTGCAAGCAAGAATCAACAGGGGCACTGGGTTTAGCCCTAGCACCCTGGCCTTTGGAACACCTGACAGTCTGACAGGGATTGAACAGGGAAAACTACAGTCCATGGTTCCCGACAAGCCTCCTCTAGTAACAACTTCATCCCTATACCAATGGCGTGCCAAAGCCCAGGAAATCAAACACAAGCAGATTGCGGGAGGGACAAAGCACCTTGAAGCTAGATACGCCGTAGGTGACCCCGTCTACACCCTAAATCCTAATTCTGCCAAGTTGGAACCCAACCACTTAGGGCCCTTCAAGATAGCCACAGTCTATGACAATCACACTTATCAACTTGAAGATGCCCAAGGAAACACCAAGAAGCTTCACCATAATTGCTTGCGCCCCTGCTGCGCCATTCCCACACAAAAGTTGTTTGTGCGGACCTTCCCAGACCTTCTGCAGACTCTGGTCTTGGTGTCTGACAACAAGCAGGGGGCAAGTGGGGGTGTTGCAACCAAGTATCCAGTCTTGCCTGCTAATGTATCTTACAATACACAGGGGGGCCTCAATGAGTTGCCCCTTGACGTGTCTAATGTTATGGATTAATCTAATGGCAATATCAAATGGCAGGTACTTCATCCTAATTAGGAGCGCTACCAATTTGACTTGCTGATCCCTGCACAAGTTATTCCTTGGCTCCAAACCTTACATGGAACTCCCCACCATGCCACCCCCTTGTGGCCTTGTGGCTTTTCTCATATAGTATATTAACCACTATATTCTACAATAAACAATACCTTGTTCTTATTATTCTGTCCTTTATATTGGACTGTTGTCTTTCCCAATTCCAAGTACTGAATCCTCATTAGTTCAGTTGCAACACATGCTTTGTATTGTGCTCTGTTATTGAAATCTTATCCTGATCCTTGATCTCAATAAGCCCTGAACAGTTTTGTATTAGTTGATTAGAAATGTTTGATCCACTCCTGTTTTTATTTAAAGTTATTGTATTTTTAATACATGGCAGAAGACAGTATTTAAAAGAAGATGCAAAAAGAATACACTGTTAACTGTCAGAGCCCAAGGGCTCCCAACTCTGATCCATTTAAACTATAGTCTAAGAGAAGTTCTTTATTTATTATTCAGACCAAGAATGATCACAATGGGGTTAGAGGAACTAGGTTCTTTTTATACCATTTACATTAGTCTTTGAGATTCTTCCAGATTCTTCCTGAAGGCCCTTGTCTCTTTATTGTAATGCTTTTGACAAAGAAGCGTCAATAATCTGATTAGTTGCACCAGTTGCAACCAATAAGAAACAAGGCAGGAATAAGAGAAAAGATTTATGAAAACACATTTTATTAAAGCAATCTTGATTGAGCTTATATAGCTGCTCAAATGCACGCTTGGCAATTGAGGTGAAGTTCCTTGCATTTGCATAGCTGCAAGGTTTAAGTCACAATATAAACTCACATTGGATAGGGAACTAAATCCATCATTTCTATAAATAGAACATGATGTGGATTACTTCTGGGTATTGTATTGTTTAACAGACAACTTCAATTAAATGAATTTAACTCTGCTAACTTCATCATAATATCTGGAGGGTCATGCTAAAAGTTTTTAACATCAGCTGACTAATTCTAGTCATATTCTTTTGGCCAGATTCAAACTTTGCGGTTTGCTTCAGTTGGTCATCTAAAAATACTTTGGATGGATTCTCCTCATCTTGGTCTTTCATTTGAGAGTAAGAACATCCAAAACTGATCACTGGAAGCTGAGATATGGTTGGATTTTCCTGCTTACTAATTGTTGCTTGTCTTGATTTGATTTGAAATCCAATCTTGCGACCATTTTGGGACATGCTGACAGGGTTTTTGAACTCAGCTCTTTAAATTGCCATAACTTTTGATCTAGAGTACCTAGGGAGATCATCAAGGTATCTTTCTGACAGCAAGAAGTAGCTTTATTGATCCAAGCTTTTAAAACGCAACTTTCTAAAGCTACTATGTCATGGCGGGCCATGACATTAACTTTATTATTTGGATTGGGTATGTAATGTTTCTTATTGGGCTGCGGCTTTGACACAATATCTGCTCTGGAGTTTTGAAAGCTTAGTGCTGAAAGTAGGCTGCAACTTTTGGACTGATGTAGCCCTAGTTTAATGATACATATTTTTCACACATCTTGAGCCTGACAGTAAAAATTTTCAGATTGAAGCTCTGAGAGAGCCATTATTGAGGGGTTGAAGCTAGAACTCCTTGATTTCAACTACATTAAATAAAACTCACATTTTAAAATCTTTAATTTGTGATTATTAGATAATGAAGCCCTAGAAGGAGCACATCAGGTACCCACTACTCCATTTAGAAGTGCACCACCTTACAGTTGCTTGTCAGAACTCCGGAATAATATGGTAGACTTTGTCAGGATACCAAGAGTACTGCAGAGCTCCAGCAGGTGAGGGAGGAGTCAAAGAAGGTACTGACATGGCCCACCAGATGACAGGACCTAACTTTACCAGGTAGGAAAGGGCCTTCACAGCCACAGCCCAAGGTCCAGCCGCTAGCAAGGCAGAGTCAATCAATCCTGTGAGCCCCAGGTAAAGCACTCCCAGGAATTGACTACTATGGCCAGTGGCATCAGAAGTGGGGGGTTGAAATGGTTGGTTTGGGTGTTGGTGGCGGTTCCATGGGGACCAAAAAGGCAGCAGCATTGTTGTACTTCCCGTTGAAGATCAAATGGTAGATGGTGATTTCTTTGCTGTCACAGAAAATTTGATAGGGTTCCTTGGGTGTGTTTGGGCAGGTATACTACTGCAAGTCTTCCAAGGTCCAGAGTTTGTGGTCAGGATTTGGAGGGTACTCAGTGAAATGCACAGGGCCAAATGGAGCATTGGTCAGACAGTAGTAGTCAAAGGCTTTGGGTTTGTCAACTGAAGTCTGGCTATCTATCCCAGTGGATGGGTACTGACACTTGGGTGTATGCAGATGGAAGAGTATCAAAAATAGGTATGGAAGCAGATTGGTGAACCAAAGGTTCATAACAACTTTTTATTTGGTAAGGATGACAATACAGAGCTTTTTCAGGTGCTTCTGTTTTATATACTTACTCACATGCAAGTGCCTCTGGGCATTTGTCATGGACCCACTTGGCAGGGAAAAAGTTCCCTAGTTGGTGGGCCAAGGCCCCTAAGTTAAATCCTGCTATTACCAAGCCAATAGGAACTGTGACCATTGTGAGGTGTCCTAGGTGTCCCAGGTGTAGCAGATTAAATAGATTAAACATTAAGTTGTCCATCTAGGAATTGAGAAGCAGAACAATTGCGCTATTGCATCCTGATTCTACTAGTGATAAAGACATTTAAAACGCCTCTAAAACGGGTGTTCAATTTGCCTTTCAAATGCGCACAAGGCATGGGCTTCACTTCCGGGATTATAAATAGAACGGCAAAGTTATTTATATCTACCTCCTTAAGGAAAGCTGCAAGGAAGCAGTTGTTCTATTACGCGGGACTTTTAGCTGTGCCAATCCACTCTCCTCCATTAGGGAAGTCCTTCTGTCTGTGCCTCCCTGCCCCTGGTGGCAATTCCCCCGCCTCACACTATATAAGTGTGATACTATCTAAATAAACACTAGTTTTGTCTTATTATCTTCTTATATTCTTCTGTCCTTTCCCATGCTATCACTATACCACAACAGGTATAGTATTAAGATAAAGAAGTAGTAGACTAACTATTCGTAGAAATCAGCACCCAGGCTGCATATTTTACAACACCAGGTAAGCAAATCTTCTGAACATAGAACTGAACTGACCAAGGAGATAGTATCCCACCATGTATTTCAAGAGGTAGAAGGAGGCGTAAGGTCTAACCAGAGCAGGTTTGGCAGGAGGCAGAGTGAACAAACAACCATAATGGAATTTGCGTCCCCAGTGGCCGGAGGGGTACATGAACCATCCATGGGCAAGGGATTCCTTTTGATGGGTGTCATCTGGAGAAGAGTTGTACCAGTCAGTTGTAGGTGTTGGGTTTTCCAAGGTTGATACCACTGGCAAGAAGGAAGCTAGAAACCAGAACAGGAATAAAATTCCTCTCATGGCTTCAAAAATAAGTTATCAGAAGGAGAATGAGTAGCAGGTATAGGATAAAGTCTTTATTTTTAGAACAAGTGAAGATAATAGAAATGGTTTCCTTAAATAACAAAATGAGTGGCTGGAACATTTAGGAGGATCTTGGGATAGGAGGAGATTTTCCATCTGAAGTAGATGAAACTATGGCTGATATGATTACCTGTAGAATATGGGAGTCCAATGATATCTTAATATTCTCTATTATCAGATATAAGGTTGAGAGGAAACAAGAGCATGCCAGCAGATCAAGGGTAATTAAGCAGTTAACTTGATCCCTCTGACCTGAAATTGAGTACAGAGCCTGCTCCCAGTATAGTTCTATTGATTTCCGGAGCAGCAAGCAAGCCAAAAGCAATCAATCAAAAGAAGAGTGGTAAGTGACGTTATCACTTAAGTTATTAAACTTTTTGAACTCAAATTGAAGTTTGAAAGCAAAAAACAATTCAATTGGCTGAATATAAATAGGTAAATTAAGTTGCATCATTGATTCTACACTAACAATTGGCTCTGTCTTAAGGTTCCGGGTTTGATTCCCATTGGAGTCAAGACTAGTAACTAAAATGGTGTCAAGTAATTGAATGCTGTGTTTCTGTGGTTTTGAATTTATACCCAGAATATTCATAAGATTAATGGAGTCAGGGAAGAAATCCCTGACACTATCCTCCCCAGGAAGGCCCTTCTATTCCAGAGTCTCTTTATAGCGTGAGAGGACTTACAGTGTGTTCTCTAGGTTCTCTTCTGGTTCCCAGGAGTTGGATTCTACCTCATAGCCCTTCCATTTTACTGGATATTGATGTTTGCCTCAGGAGGTACGGTGATTGAGGATGTCTTCTACTTCCCATCCAGGAGTATGGTTCAAGATGACAGGAGAGGGGTCCTTGTAGCTCATATAAAATGATGACCCCTTGAATTTAGATAGAAGGCTGATGTGGAAAACATCATGGGCTGAGGAGCCTTCAGGGAGTTTGAGCCGGAAGTTAACATCAGAGTGTTGCTCAAGGACCAACAGGGGCCCTATCTTCTTTGGGTCTAGATTTTGCCCAGGAATATCCAGTTTAAGGTTCTTGCCATTGAGGAATACATAGTCTCCCACTTGGATGTCTTCAGGAGTTCTTTGATGTCTATCTGCTTGGGTCTTATACTGAAGGATGGTCTTCTCCAGTTGGGTCTTGAGGTACTGATGATTCTTGAGTAACAAGGCCGCCCATTGGTGCACAGAAGGAATAGTGTCTTTGGTTGGAGGATCAGAAAGGTCTTCAGGGTTATATCCATAGTTGGCAAAGAAGGGGGATACCCCAATAGAATCATGGTGGTTGGTATTATAGCATAGTTAGGCAAGCGGGAGTAGAGTTACCCAATCATCCTGTTGTAAGTTTACATAGTTCCTGAGGAAACCTTCCAGCACTTGGTTAACCCTCTCTGTTTGTCCATTGGTCTACGGATGGAAGGAGGTGGACATAAGAGTTTTAACATGTAACGCCTTCATTAAGAACTGCCAGAACTTGGATGTGAACTGTGTACCTTGATCCGAGATGATGTGGTTGGGGATTCCATGGTTGACAATTACATGAGTAAAGAGCATGTTGGTGGTGTCCTCTGCCGTTGTGCGCTTGAAGGGCATAAAGATTGCATATTTTGTTAGCTGATCTACTACTACAAAGATGCCGGTCATGTTATCCCTCTCTGGAAGGTCCACAATAAAATCCATGGAGATGGAATGCCAAGGGCGCGGAGGAATAGGCAGTGGTTTGAGTAATCCTTGAGGCTTCATGATGGAGGTTTTGTTGCAGCCACATAGTACGCATGCAGAGATGTATTGGGCAACTGATTTCTTCATGTTAGGCCACCAGTATCTTCATTGGATTCTCTTGACTGTCTTGCCTATGCCTCCATGTCCTGTGAGGGGAGAATCATGAAAACTTTCCAAAATTGTTTGTCGGTGTTCATTGGTTGGCACATAGAGGCTTCCATTCTTCCACCAAGATCTGTTGCTTAGCATCAGGCCAGTGGGAGTGCTCTCCTTGTCTTGGAGTTGGGAAACTATGATATCCTGGTCCAAGGTGGACAGGTAAGATAGAGTCATAATATGGGAAAGGAACTGGTCTTCTGAGAGTATGGCGCGCTCATTATGTTTCCCATAAGACTGGCTTGGGTCATCCAAATCCTCTCGTCTACTGATGGCATCTGGTACTATGTTCTGGTGTCCTGGGGTGTAACTGATCTTGAAATCAAAGGCAAGTAGATTGATAGCCTATTGGGCCAGGCGCGGGCTAACCTTCCTCTTATCAGTGAAGTAAAGGAGGTTTTTATGTTTGGTTCTGATTTGTACAGGGAATTTACTTCCTTCCAAGTAATGACCCCAGTGGTCTAAGAATTTGACAATGGTGAATAGTTCCTTCTCATACACGTGGTAATTTCTTTCTCAGTCAAGCAGCTTATAGGAGTAGAACGCCACAGGATGGAGTATACTATCCTCCCCAAGCTGCAGTAACACCCCTCCCAGGGCAAAGTCAGAAGCATCTGTGTCCAAAAAAATTGGCGTTCAGGGTCTGGGCGGAGAAGGACAGGGGCTGAGGTGAACAGCTTCTTGAGGGTTTCAAACGCCAGATCAGCTTCTGGTGACCAGACAAAAAGGACCTTTTTGGAGGTAAGGTGTGTGAGAGGGAGAGCAGTAGCAGAGAAATCCTTGATAAACTTGTGGCAAAAATTTTCCAGGCCTAAGAAGCTGCAAAGTTTGGTATGTGTCGTAGGTCTAGGCCAGTCCAGGACTGCCTGTATCTTGGAGGGAGCAACTGCAAACCCTCCTGGGTTAATCTTGTACCCAAGGAACTCAATCTTGGCGACAAAAAAACTTGCATTTTTCAAGCTTACAGAACAAATGATTGTCAATGAGTAATTGGAGGACCTCCCGTAGGTGTTTTGTGTGGGCCTCCTTGTTCTGTGAGTATACCAGAATATTGTCAAGATAGACAACCACGCAGAAGTCAAGTAGGGGAAAGAGTACCTCACTCATTAGACCTTGATAGGCTTCAGGGGTGTTACTCAAGCCAAAGGGCATTACAAGGTATTCATAAAGCCCAAAGGGCGTACAAACCGCGGTCTTCCACTCATGACCTTCAGCAATATGTATCTGATTATAAGCACTGCGGAGGTCTAGTTTGGAAAACACCTTGGCATGAGTAAGTTGGTTGGTCAGGGACTCAGTGGATGGTAAGGGGTTTCAGTTCTTAATGGTAATGGTGTTCAGTTTGGTGAAGTCTACCACTGGCCTAAGGGTACCAGCAGCTTTTCCTACAAAGAACATGGGTGATGAGCATGGGGAGTTGGATTGACACATAAACCCTTTGGCTAAATTTTTGTCAAGGTACACTTTTATTGCAGTTCCTTGTGCTTGGTTCATGGGATAGAGTTTTCCCAAAGTGGGGGAGGAACCTGGTATCAAGTCAATTCTAAGATTGGATGGTCTTCTTTCAGGGAGAATGGAGCAAAGTTCTTCCCTGAAGGCCTTCTTTAAGTCTTGGATTTATTCTGGTATGGAGTCATGTTCTTTGTCACCCAAAAGAAGTAGGGAGTTCAGGTAGGCCATGAAATTCTCTGGTACCTGGTGGTATGGTCCCTTGAGAGGTACAGTGGTAGGTTTTCCATGAAAGTAAAGTGTGACTGAATGGGTGTCCCAGTTGAAATGTAACTTGTCTTCCTGACACCAGGGAAATCCCAAGACTAACAGAAAGGCCAAGCTAGAGAGTGTAGAGGTGGATAGGTGGTATGAGTTATTCCCCACCTGAGCGTGAAGGGGTTTGAAAAGGTGTCCTACTTGGGCAGGGGTACCGTCAGCAAGTCTTACAGTGGCTAGTCCTGAGGTCTCAAAACCTAACAAAGTCAAAAGATCTTGATCAATGAAGTTCCCCATTGCTCCTGTGTCAATTAGTGCATAGCTGGCTGTAGTGCCAAATTTGTGGTCTAGAAAAACGGGCAAAAGAGCGTAAGACTGAGTTGAAGATTTATTGGCATTTGTGGTTGAAAGAAGATGGCCTGAAGCAGATTGTACCTTGGAGAGTGCCTAGCAATCTTTGGCGGAATAACCTGATTGCCCACAGTAGAGACACAGTCCTTTGAGGACTTGACATTGTTTCTCTTTGGGGGCCAACTGGTAACCTCCCCCGGGTTTAGGAACTAATCCCTTTGGAACCTCGGCAGGGGATGGTAAGTTTTGGGCGGGCAGAGTCTTGGTGTTGTTCTAAGAAGGAAGCTGTTTTACCTTGGAGGACCATTTCAAAACCTCTTTGGTAAGATCAGAAAACTTGTCAGTTAATACATGATGGGCCAGGAAGTTCTTGAGTTCAGGAGACAGTTTCTTCTGGAAAAGGTAGCAAGCTTTGGCATCAGTCATCCCAACTGCTTCCTTGAGACGAGAGAATTCTTCAATATAATCCTTGATGGCCATTCTGCTTTGGTATAAGGTCATTATGCGGTCTCTGAGTTCTTCTGTGGTTTGTGCCGGCACTACAGTGGACAACAAGGAGTTGTAGAAGGCAGGGTAGTTGTTTAGTAACTTCTCCCCTTGAAGGGTGGCTTTGGCGTACCAGACCCGAGCCTTGCCTGTGAGCTTTTCGGCCATGTGGTGCACTTTTTGTGTGTCAGTCTGGAATTGTGTGAGAGATGTTTCAAACAGTGATTGTGAGAAAGCCAGGAGCATAAGAATCTCTTTCCCTTAGTTGTTGTCAGGGGATACTGCTGAAATCTGTTTTAGTACCACGGTTTAGTTTTGAACCTGTTGAGGAGCAGATGCGCTGGAGGCAATGGGGGTCTGAGTATGCAGAAAGAGGCAAACCATATGATAAGTGGTAAGACTAATGATGGCAGTAATCAACATGACCGCCAAACTCTTGATGAGTGCATTATAGAGCAGGTAGCTTGAAGGGGTTGGTTCTGAACTTCTAAGTAAGAAGCTCAAGATGGGTTCCAACAAACTGTCAGGGACCCACTTGGCAGGGAACAAGTTCCCTAGTTGGTGGGCCAAGGCCCCTAAGTTAAATCCTGCTATTACTGAGCTGATAGGAACTGTGACCATTGTGAGGTGTCCTAGGTGTCCCAGGTAAGCAAATCTTCCAAACATAGAACTGAACTGACCAAGGAGATAGTATCCCACCACGTACGTCAAGAGGTAGAAGGAGGTGTAAGGTCTAACCAGAGCAGGTTTGGCAGGAGGCGGAGTGAACAAATGACAATAATGGAATTTGCGTCCCCAGTGGCTGGAGGGGTACTTGAACCATCTGTGGGTGAGGGATTCCTTTTGATGGGCGTCATCTGGAGAAGAGTTGTACCAGTCAGTTGTAGGTGTTGGGTTTTCTAAGGTTGATACCACTGGCAAGAAGAAAGCTAGAAACCAGAACAGGAATAAAATTCCTCTCATGGCTTCAAAAATAAGTTATCAGAAGGAGAATGAGTAGCAGGCATAGGATAAAGTCTTTATTGTTGGAACAAGTGAAGATAATAGAAATGGTTTCCTTAAATAACAAAATGAGTGGCTGGAACATTTAGGAGGATCTTGGGATAGGAGGGGATTTTCCATCTGAAGTAGATGAAACTATGGCTGATATTATTACCTGTAGAATATGGGAGTCCAATGGTATCTTAATATTCTCTATTATCAGATATAAGGTTGAGAGGAAACAAGAGCATGCCAGCAGATCAAGGGTAATTAAGCAGTTAATTTGATCCCTCTGACCTGAAATTGAGTACAGAGCCTGCTCCCAGTATAGTTCTATTGATTTCCGGAGCAGCAAGCAAGCCAAAAGCAACCAATCAAAAGCAGAGCGGTAAGTGACGTTATCACTTAAGTTATTAAACTTTTTGAACTCAAATTGAAGTTTGAAAGCAAAAAACAATTCAATTGGCTGAATATGAATAGGTAAGTTAAGTTGCATCATTGATTCTACACTAAAAATTGGCTCTGTCTTAAGGTTCCAGGTTTGATTCCCATTGAAGTCAAGACTAGTAACTAAAATGGTGCCAAGTAATTGAATACTGTGTTGCTGTGGTTTTGACTTTATATGTCAGGGCCCAGAGTGCCCTGAACAGTCAGCTGGCCTCTTTAGAGGTGATTAAACATGCAGCTTGGAAGCCCCCACAAAGCACTTCCCAGGGCAAAATCCCCCCCTTTCAACTAATGAATGGCCTGGGATTCAAGAGGCACACAATCCTCAAATCCCTGGCATTGAGCCTGTTAACAAATCTGGGCCATCTAGCTATTGGGAAATGGCACATCAGGAGCACAGCCGTTTGATCGCGCAATCGGGTGATCAATTCATTGTGGGAGCTAAAAATAACTGTAGCAACTTGCCATGCTGCAAAATTCAAAGAGTTCATGTTATAGCAGCCAATGAGAGCTCACCCTCTTGGCCAAACATGCAAATTCCAGGTAAAATCACAAATCCACCTCCAAATGATGCCATCAGTTCTCTGGTGGCACAAAAGGCCATAGAATCATCAGTAAGTATAAGTAGTGAGGGGGAGAAGCCCTCCTCACTGTTGACATATTAATAAAGAGAGTTTATGCCTAGAAATTATTATCTTATTGCAGGAATTGTCTATTTTTGGTCAAATTTAATTATTCTCTTTGCATCTATTTGTGAATCCACTACTCAATACAAGCTTGCATACCCATATGCTCCTGGCCATACTCCTGTCGTCCTTACCAAACTGCCCCGCGCCCTTGACCTGGAGTACTTCCATCCCCATCACCTGGATCTACCACCAGTAATGAAGGATATACCAACTGCTCCTCCTCTCCCTGACGCACCTCTCGCCCAAGACTTCAGCAAGCTGGTGTTTGTCTACATAACAGTATTGGGGCTGGCCGACCAAGTCGTGCCCCATACTGGGAGTTGGCGCCTCCTAGCCACTGCTCTGAACTACCTGGTCTGCATAGCGCCTATTGTGTACATGGCCTTTCAGGCCTGGCCTATCTCCCCTGTGGGAGTCCAGACGGACTCTAGTATGGGCTGTGACATTATAACCAGAATATTCATAAGATTAATGGAGTCAGGGAAGAAATCCCTGACAGCATTCTTCTGGTGTTATCTGTGTGGCAAGGCTTGACATTTCAGGTTCTGCTGTTTGGTTGGCTGCTTCATGGTCATTTTTGGGGTTTTCAGGAACAGTTGTTTGGCTTTTTGGTGGTCCATCTTGGCTTGGCTGGCCATTGGTTCTAGCAGGTTTGGCTTCTGGGGTTATGGGGGTTTTCCCAATTTGATCACCTTTTTTGGGCTGGCTTGACAGGCTTTCCTGAGGCCAAGTAACTTGATTAAAAAAGGGGTCCCCAATTGGGGACCCCAAATTACTTAATGGAGGGTGGGCTTGAACTGGGTTTACTGGAAAGCTAAAAATAGCCTGCCCAGGCCCAGCCAGACCCACCAAGGCTTGGGCGTAGCTTTTGGGGCCCAGAATGGGCTCCGCACCAGGATTTTTGCTTTTCAAAGCAAATCCAGGTGCAGGCAAATCTCCCCTGCCCACTAGCCCCACCTGGTGGCTAAGAGCAGGTTCAATTCCCACCTGGGGCATCAAAATTGTTAATTTTGTAACAGACTTGACCATTATTCCTCTTGTAATTGGCTAAGACAACCAATTGCCATAAAGCTGGATAACACTAAAGAATTATCAACTGATCTTGTTCCTGGTCTTGGGTAATCAGTGCTCTTAATATTACTCCAAAGATTGATCCTGATCCAATAATGGTTTCCTCATTGGGTTAACCCTGAGTAAACAGGCTTGATGATCCATGACTATAATCACAGAACACTCCTCAGCCAATAAGATGGAGTGTTCCTGAATAATAATGCAAGATGGCTACTGCCAAACATTCACGCTTGAAGATACATCAAAATCTATGACTAATAAAGAAGGTCATTCAGAAGAATACTGGATGATGCAAAAACTCAGTCTACAGTGTAACTAAACTTGCATATGCATAAACTGCCAACAAGATGCTGCTGTTACGCTGATAAGATAAGCTGAGGTCCGGTAATCTATTGAAGTCCCATGCCAGACCAGCATGGCTGCCTAACTCTGGGGGCTGAAACTAGCAGTCTGGGGAACAGATAGACTGACTAGTAAGAGTTGGAACCATCAGATTACAATCTGGCAAGAGGGCTTATCTACCCTATATAAGGTGCTCTCCTGATTAGAGATTGAGCAGAATATATTCATCCTTGAAGATAGAGATTGAAAATCTCTATTGTTGTATCACTACTAGCCGACATCTAGTAGTCAGAAGAATCCAAGTAGAGCGCAACACCGCTTACTTGCAGACCCTGTGTATTTTCTCCTACGGTCAGACAAAGCTCTGCCAGGCTGTAGCTGTACCCTAAGACCCAATTGGTAGCTACAGACTGTCGCCATACAGTGCCCTATCAACATCCCCATTTCAATGTCCATTAATAAAAACAATTCCTCAAGACCACAAAATCTTGACATTGCTTAATAAAAGTATTAATATATATAAAAGTGAGTCTGTCTGTCTGTCTGTCTGTAATTTCATCTTGAGTGGGCTCAAGCTGTAAGGGATTTGACTGAATTAGTTTTTAGTTAAATTTGATTTTAAAAGTTGATTGTTAAGCCAAAAGCTCAATTTGGCTCATCCTTACATTCAATCCCTTACGTGCATCTTTGACAGTAAACAGATTGAATTCAGTGGAGTGTGGTCTAAATCAATTTGAACTGAAATATAAGCCACTCAAACTTTAATAAATTTGAAATTGATTACTTGACTTTTAAATTAATGGCTAACCCCATTCAACCATATTAAAGTGGCTTATCTGTATAGATTGCCCGACTCTAGAATGGGTGGATTAAAATTAGAAAGGGGAGCAACAGATTGTTTAAGATCCTTTTATATGATTAGATGCTTAAACTCTTCTGAGGATTGAGTTGACTGATGAAAAGAGAGCATGATCAGTTTTAAATATATTTAATTGAAAAAGATGCATAAATTTTAGTTTAGGTACAGGATGGTTGGCTTGGAATTTTTGAATCTATCTATTCCAAAGTGAAATAATAGAATATTCTACTTGGATGTATCAGCTGATCCAAGTGGCTGCATATTGTTTCAGAGTAAACCTTGCTTGCCACAGCTTCATCCCAAAAGAACATCAGTGGAGTAAACTAACTATGATAAAATTATGTTTCCATATGATGATTTTCATGGAATTTAGAGGACGTAGATCAATTTTTCAGATGATTTCGATCAAAATGGTACCAAACATGATAGCTCTAGCTGCTCTAGATGCTGAGACATAGTTAAGTGCTGGAATCGGGTTCACGTCATAATCAAAGGCTCAGACTCGATTTGATATTATCTAAATTTACTTTAATACACACTACAAAAACTAAAATCAATGTCTCTCAGTGAATACTAAGCCAATTTTGATGTCCAATAGCTTATTTTAAAGGTGCAGATCAGCTCTACATTTTGGTGGGATTTAAAAATCAAATACTAAATTTTAAAATAATTTGTTTAGCTTTACTAAACTTAATAGTGATACTACACTTATTTAGGTTTAGTTTTTATTTATACTTGGAGTATACAACTTTAATTTTAAATTTAAATAAATATAATTGAGATTACCTTTTAATAAAGCGATTAAATAAAATTTTAATTAAACATGCAATAAGTAATCCAAGCCTAAAAGTACAATAAATATATTTAATTGATTTATTAAATTTAACTTTAATTCTGTCCTTGGATGGGGCAACCACCTAGTTGTTTTATTGGTACCCACCTCAAAATGACACCCTCATTTCTAGAAACCATATGCTGGCATCATTTTGATTGTTTTACAGCATAAACTTTATTGTAAATACTCAAAACGATGTTATGATACTATAAATATTTTTTAATAAATGAGGGGATCATTTAATTTAGTATAAAACCTGCACTTTGCCGTAAAAGCTGCTATAGACTTATTCTGCAAGCTGAGGGTGGATCTTGCTAGGTAATATGTGATGCAGGCTTAATGGATAATATTTAGCAAATCCGACTTTGGGTGGAAGTTCAATATGGCAGTTGATTAGGATACTTGTATGAGTTCATTTTAAGCAAAAGTGAGTAGCTTAGATATGTGGGTTGTTCAATATCTGACTTTGATTAGTTTGCTTGGTTTCGTTTAGCCACAGTTGAGACTTGATGGGTGGGTTCTTATGTTTTATCATATCAGTTATAAATACTATATTAGAACCATTTGACCGCCATGATTTCAATCGCAACGGTCTAAAAATAGATTTTGGTCTTTAACTTATTAGAATGCAATATAGGATGGGGTGCTTACTTGGTGGAGCCAAAGCTGTTGCAAAATCCTGAATCGCTTGGCGACAATGTATTTCACTTGATGAGTAGAGCTTTATTTTGGTGTTGACGTCCCTTGATTTAAATATTTGAGTTATTAAAGTCTAGCTTTGCCTTAAATTAGGAGTCTCAATGCTTTTAAGTCATTCTTCCCATGTGGAACTAGTAATTTTCACCACATTCTAATAAATCTTTAAATGAAATAAATATTTTGACACGAGGTAAATCTTAATCTCAAGGCATAACTGACTTAAATGCGCTCGTTAGAAATGGATTGAGAAAAAGCGGCATAGAAGGTAGATGTGAACCTTATGGTTGTCGTTTAAGAATTAGTCTTAAACTGAGCAGATAAACTATGGATTGGCTTAAAGCCTAATCCAATCAGGTGTCAATTAATTCTAAAGCCACTGATTTTAAGGACTCCGGTTATGAAAATATTTATCGATATTTTTATAAAAAAGTGAGTAGACTTCAATGTAGCATGAATTGGGCCGCCTCTTCTTGCATGAAGAGTACATGCTTGACAACGATTTAAATAAAATAATCGAACTCAATATTCCTGAAGCTTCCAAGTGCTGCAAATCTAGAAATTGCCATGTAATGATACTTTTTACTATTTAAATTTGCTGTAATTATTTCGCTTTGAATTTTTCACTTCTTGTTTCGGGACGTAAATATTTTGAGGGCTCCCCTTAGCCATATAGTTTGTTGCAGCTTTAGGCCGGCGGGTTTAAATATGGGCTGTATAAAATAAAACTTTTTTAAACACTTTTAGAAAGCCAGAGGCACGAGCAAACTTTTCTGTGAATTCCAAATAAAACACTCGTTACCACTGAGCAACAGCTTCAGCCATTAAAGACTTATACTAACTCCTTTTAGCAAACATGGGCGATATAACACTCGGGCGCTTAATGCCCTGCGATCAGTGCAGTATGAGGAGAACTAGATGTAACAGACAATCGCCAATCTGCTACTCCTGCAACAGCTCAAAATTAAAATGCACCTGGGAGCGCCAACATAAAAAGAAGTCAATCACCCAATCTATCAAGTTGCTGAAGAATCAATCAATTTTCAAACACTTTTCGATCGCGGATTCCCAAAAGGCCAAGAAGAGTGGCTGCAGGCAAAAGCGAAGCTCCATTATAAAAGCAACAAACGTAGTTGGCATTCCCAAGTCCTCTGCCATATGTGCCTCCCCCTCCTGGCTTTCGACTATGCATAAGTGGCAGATAGATTCTGTTTCCCGGCAAGACTTCTGCATTATAATGAAGCTATGGGATTTCAATCTTAAGCAAGCAACCTGGCAAGATTTTTCGCTCGATTTCAACCATTTTCAGCCAACAGTCTAAGCTTGTGACTAAAGATGAGGTGTTCCGCTATGTTGATCTTCAGAGTAAAGAGGTCTTATCGTTACTCGCCCTTGCTGAAGACAAATATTTTGATCATCTCAACCCAACACACTTTTTATTTACACGGCATGCCTTCAACTTGCGCCCCAGGTCCTTACTATTGCGTCTTACGGTATGGCGAGCCGGTCTTCAATTCACTCCTGCCTCTCCATTCAGAGATGCTCTGGCCTACTTTATCGAAGTAAAAATAGCGAGTCTGGTTTGTCTATCTCAGACCAAGCCAACCCTAGATACACTACAGAGCTACTTGGTTATTGGGATAGGTATTACGGTTGGCTGTTCTTCCAAACTTTGTAACAAATGGCCCTACCTCAACTCGTTTCTATCATTAGTCCATCAGCTTGGATTGCATCGGACTAGCCCCTTACCCGAGGATATCCAACTAGAACGCACACTTGCATACAGAGTTGCATTCTGCTGGGAGACGCAATGTGCGTGGTCTCTTGGCTTCAAAGTTTTCTCACTTGGGAGCTATTATCGCCTGAATCCTAAAGTTTCCCGCAACGCTATTGCGAATTACACTTGCCGATTACTCGAAGATTCAGTCCCCAATACCAGCAAGGCTCTTGATTTGTGTGGTCTTATAACGAGCGAGTGCCTCAGCAGAGGCTCACTTAGTCTTCTCCGCCTCAAGCGCCTTTTCCTTCGCGAAAATGAAAAGCCCCTGGCAGATGGTTTGCTACTTGAAGCCATTGACTTTGCATTGAAAGATACACACGTCACCTTCACGAATGCTATGAAAGAGCTGCGCAAAGTACAACTCCAATGTAGCTCTGCACCAATGCAAGAGGTTTGTGCATCAGCATTTACTCAGGCCATGTGCCTCGTGGCCGTGAATCACCACTTTACGCAAGTGCAATTGGTTGACATCAGAGCAAAGTATGCCGAGAGCACCGACTCTATCATTTCTGGTCTGAAAAGTGCAGTACAGGCTATTTCCATCATTTCCAGCTCCCCCATCCTAATTCTGCGGGTAAACCCATTCACCGCCATCTTCCATTTCATCATGAAGCACTACCACGCCTATCATCGAGTTCCAAGCTTCTTTGCAGCCCACAAGACAATGAATCCCAAGGAGCTGACCACGGCTCTTCTTTCTGCCTATACCATCCTCAAGGGGAAGTCATCTTATAACCTCCACTGTCTCTACAACAATCTTTCACTCACCTTCTTCGAATATTTTGTCTCAAAGTACAATATCGGGCTCCCTGGCGATCCAACAAAATCTTTTAATTAAATATGACTTTTTGTAATGCCACAAAAATCGGGTTTGTTATGATATTCTAGCTTATGTTCAGGATGGCACTTTTGGAATTATGCTTTGATCAGAATGAGGGTGGTTAACCATCACAATTCAGCTAGAAAATCTTCAACCATGAGTTTGCTCCTGAACCAATCAAGGAAAATGGAAAATCAGGATGTAGTCAAGTGTGATTACTCCCCATAGCACACTTGAACCAACTGCCTAGAATGCTTCAATCTGAGGGCCCCTGTAAAATCCAGATAACTCTTCCTGGGTGGATACCGCACAATCGCGAGTTGTGTACATCTCTTCTTTAAGCAACCTATAGAGTCATCAGAAAATATAAAACAATTAAATCCATGCAATACCAGAAAGAAGTTCTCTCCTTGATTGACACTTTGTATTTTAATGGCAAGCCGTTCTAGTCGACAACATCAATCACTCTTTATTCAGAAACTCTATTTTAGCATACTCGACATGGATCCCAAAGACGTTCTTTCCATAAGGTAACCATAGCCCTTAAATCAGCAGTGTTGGGAAGGGTCATATCCAGATACTATGAATACTTTCTGAGCTGAGTCTTAACACCAAGGTTGAAAAGTTGCCTGCTTGCTTGCAATTACCTCCAAAAGTGATCAGCAGTTTCAGCATGTGCTGGAATACTTTGGTGCTCAGAAATCTATCCTCAAGGTGCTGATCACTTCTCTGCCCCATAGAGTTCTGCAGCCTAGTCCTAAACCGCACTATAAACATTGTTCTATGTAAAGAGTTCCAATCTTTTGACCCTTACCCTTGTAGGTCAGCTTAAGCTCTTCCTCATCTTTCCTAGTTGAGCTAGGGGAGATGAGTTACCTTATTATCAAATACCTGGGTCTTAAGGTAGCAGCTACCTTAATCCTCTGTTGCAACTGAGTTTCCCTGCTTGCCTGCCAACATATCTTACAATACACAGGGGGTGCTCAATGAGTCGCCCCTTGACGTGTCTAATGACATGAACCAATTTGCCGGCAAGGTCAAACTGTGTATACTTTCTCCTAATTAGGAGCATTGTCAATTCAACCTGTTGATTCCTGCTCAAGTTATTCTTGGCTCCAAACCTTACATGGGACATGCCACTATGCCACCCCCTGTGGCCTTGTGGCTTTCCCCATATGGTATATTAATCACAATATTCTACAATAAACAATACCTTATTCTATTCATCCTTGTCCTTTCTATTGGACTGTTGTCGTTTTTCTGAGGCGCGGCACAGAGTCACAACAGGAAGTCCTAACCTTAGGATTGGATTTATATTAAGTCTTGGTTAGAATGGCAGGGAAGGCTATGCAATTACCTTGTGGCCCTGATTGAATAATATCTACTAGATGTGGCTAGAGAGGCGCCAAAGTACTTGAAGACACAAAGAAAAAAATATGAATATAACTTAATTTTTATTGGTGAATAAGAATTTGGAATATGTAGTGGTTGGCAATACCACAAAACAGTACATGGACGGTAGGATCACTTGTAACAAGCATGAGTGGGGCAAGTGAGTTGCGCAGGATCAAGAAACTGAACAGTTGAATTCCCCAATTTGGAACCAGACTTGTTTCAAGGGGAAAAAGCGGAAGCGAGAGGTTCGCCCTTGAAATAACCCATCAAAGGCAAAATTGAAGCATGGTGAATGGTGGCATTCATGACATTGCCCCCCTCTAGATTGGCCTTAGGGGGTAGTACTTGCAGAGAAACTTGGTATGCACACAGGCAAACAGTCGACCACTAGAGAGGAGTTTCACAGTGTACTCAGATCCTAGTTTGAAGGTCACTTCCAAAGGTCCAACCCACAACCTATCTAACTTGTGAGTGCGCCTCCTACTCTATGCTGATAGTAGAGAACATGGTCCCCAATGTTGAACTCAGGCAAGGGAGAGCGTCCAGCATTGTTGGGAGAGAGCTCAAGACCTTGGTCTTATACACAGACATGTAGGCAGTAGCTTGTATATCAATGATGTGGTTGACTAAATCTTTGATATGGTCATCAGGGTTCATAGCCTTATCAGAGGAGAGTAGGGGGGCCCCAGGAGCAACAGAGTAGTGGCTTCACAGCCATACAACATAAAAAAAGAGGAATACCTGGTGACACAATGTTTGCTAAGGTGATAGGCAAAGAGAGCAGCAGGTAAGTATAGATCCCAGTTTCCAGCATCAGAGTAAGTGAGTTTCCTCATGATAGAAACCAGTGTCAAGTTTGCATGCTCAACCGCCCCATTAGTAGAAGGATTATAGGGGGCAGAGAAAGACTGGTGTGATTCTAAGGCCTCAACAACAGAGGTTACCAACTTGGCATTGAAGTTAGTCCCATTTTCAGATAACAACACTTGAGGACAGCTGTGGCGGAAGAATACATCTTACAACAGAAAGGCGGTGGTTGTCTTGGCAGTGATGTCTTTAGTAGGCTGTGCCTCTAACCACTTGCTAAAATGATCAACAGCAATTAGGATAAAGCGGCAACCAGAGCGAGAGCAGGGGAGAGGCCTCATAGCGTCAATGCTGATAGTATGAAATGCATGTTGAGAGGGGACTAGCTTGAACTTGTGAGAGGCAGCTTGAGGTCATTGAAGCTGACAATCATGGCAACTAGCAATGACATCTGGAATCAGTAGGCAAAGGTTTTCCCATAAATAGTTTTTCTGGAGCCAGTCATAGGTCTTGGCAATGCCTCCATGTCCCGTCTCCTTATGAGATTGAAGTACCAATGAAAGGCAAAGACTAGGCCTTACATAAGGCAGGTGGTGGTTGCGTACTTTCTTGAAAAGCTGATTGTCATGAATGAGCACGTCTTCAGATAGCTTGGATAGGGCAATTCAAACTTCTTCCGTCTTTTTCTCTCAAGAGGAAGGATATCCAATTAGTTTTTACAGCCAATCAGCCTCAGCAGGGTGTAGAGCAAGGATGGGCATTCTGGACAATTCATCAGTGTTCTGATGTTGAATCCCAGGACAATGTAGCACAGTAAAGTTGTAGCCTTGCAGGCAGAGCGCCTATATAGCTAGTCGTCCTTCTGGTTCCTTAAGCTGTTGTAACCACTTAAGCAAAGCATGGTTGGTGACCACCGTGAAATGGGTGCCATACACGTAATGGCAGAACTGCTTGACGGCATGCAACACAGTGAGGCATTCTTTCTCTGTGATACTGTAATTCTTCTCATGCTTGTTGAGGACACAAGAAGTATAAGCTACCAGATGATCCACACCTTCATCATCTAGTTGAGCCAAGATGGCCCTGATAACCAGGTCACTAGCATCAGTATATAGGATGAATTCCTTATCATAGTCAGGATATAATAGGATGGGAGCCTCTTTGAGTTTTTGCTTGAGGGTCTCAAAGGCCTGTTGCTGGCTAGCAGTCCATTTGAAAGGGACATTACGTAACAGTTGGACCAAAGGTTTGCTAGTGTTGGCAAAGTCAGGGATGAATTGTCTGTAGTAACCCATCATGCCCAGAAAGTCTTGAACTTCTTGCAGGTTGGTGGGCAGAAGCCTTTTGTCAATGGCCTCAACTTTCTTGGTCATAGGGCAAATTCCTGTCTGGGTCACCTCATGACTCAAGAATTCAAGGTGTTCCTTGAAGAAAGCACACTTGGATGGTTTTAACTTAAGGCCAGCCTCTCAAATCTTTATGAACACTTCCTTGAGGTGCGCCAAGTGATTGGTAAAGGTAGCGCTGAAGACTGATATATCATCTAAGTACACTAGGACAGATGAGAGCTTCAAATCACAGAGGGTGGAGTCCATTGCTTGTTGGAAAGTAGCCGGGGGCACTGCAGAGCCCTTGTGGCATATGTGTAGGCTCAAATAATCCTTCAGAAGTGATAAGTACAGCCTTCTGTCTATCCTTGGGAGAGAGATCAACCTGCCAGTACCCAGAAGCTAGATCCATAGCAGAGAAGAATTTGGAGCCCCCAAGGCGGCAGAGAGCATCATCAATGTGTGGTAAGGGATAAGAATCCTTCTTGGTTAAGGAGTTCAATTATTGGTAATTCATCACAATATGATGACCTCCATACTTCTTTTTCAGTATGAGAAAGGGAGAGGACCATGGACTTTGGGAAGGAGCCAGTAGCCCAGTATCTAATATCTGCTTGAGCTCTTTAGACACCTGAGTGTCCTCCACGCAACTGCAGCAATATGGTTTAGCACAGAAAGGGGGGAGCATCACCAGTATCAATCTGATGAATGACGCCTTTAGCTAGGCCATAGTCAGTGCTATCTTTAGCAAAGATATCAGAAAACTAATCCAGGAGGTCAAGCACCTCTTTCTGTTGAACCAGGGATAGTTGCGGTAGGTCTTGTGCAGTGAACAAGGATAGGACTTGAGGTTTGTCTTCAGGTAAATTAAAATCCTGAAACTTACCAAAGGAATTTAGCAATAGGACATTAGAAGCATTCAAAAACTTGCCATAGCCAACAACCTGCCCTATAGCCACATGTATGGGGATAGCAGTTAAGTTAGCAACCAGAAATTGAACAGGGTCTTTATGAGAAACATCTAAGATTCCTGGGCATAGGTAGGGCTTGTTGCGTCCTAGAGAGGGAGGAGAGTATAACTCTAGGAACGTGCACTCAGGTAACTCATATGATATTGGGGAATCTAGGATAGCTTGAGATCCAGGGGGAATGATTACAGCAGAAGTAGCCAGGAGACAAATCCCCTCAGACGCAGGGCAAGCCATAGGAGGACACTTCATGTTGGACGAGTGGGTATGGTATTTTAGGGTAAAAAAACCAGTGGGATATTCTAAGGCACACATCTTGGGGCGCTTTCTGGGGACTTTGACAGGCTCTTCAAAGATCAGAGGGACTTTGTACCTTAGGATAGAGAGGTAGCCATCCTTCAAATTGATGATCCCATTGTATTCCCTAAGGAATTGTGTACCAACTAGGAGGTCATAACTCTCATTCTCCAAGACAACAGCAGGCGCAGCCAAGAGTAGCTTGCCAAACTGCATGGGAAGAGCAGAATAAACCCCTATAGCACAGTTCATGGATAGCCCAGCTTTGTCATATAACTGGTGATAGTTAAGGTTGGGGGCAAGTTTGAGCTTCTTGACAAGCTTCAAGGAGACAACATTAACAGGAGATCCCATGTCTAAGATGGCCTTGATTTTCACCTTTTAGATGGATATTTCCACACAAGTGGTAGTACAACCAAAGGGAGGAAGGACAGCCAGAATTTCCTGGGCTTCTGCTAGCTCTTTGTCCCATTTTTTAATCATGTATCTCAAGCCTGGAAACTCCTTATAAACATTATGGAGAGGAAGCAAGACTTAAACATTCTTGAATACAGCGTCAGCAACCTCAGTAGCTTCTTTGGATGATTCTACAAGTATGGGGGACCTTATTGGGAATTTTGACCAAGCAATGATGACAATTATGACGGAGCTCATGGGTTGGGATTTCTACAACCAAACTCATAAATAAATAGTATAAGATACAATGATACTAATTATGACAGAGCCCGCAGATATGAATTGCAGCTACCAAATAACATGAATTGGTAGTATAAACCATATGCATATTGGATCAGCGGTAGCCTGCTGACCTGAACCCTAAATTAGCCAATGATAAGTGCCGCCACACCACTTTGGAAAATACACAAGCGCCGTCTAGCAACTGCGTTAGGCACCAAAGCACCAAACTACTTTTATGTCAGGTGCTGCTGTGCTAACTGAAAATTATTGCAAGCGCCACCTAACAAATATTGCTGGCGCCAAAGCGCCGTGTTATTTTTACATTGAGTGCTGAGGCGCTGGGTTTGATTCCCCATAATCTCAGATTTCCTAAATTGACTGTATTTCTAAGCAGCCAACATGGAGACACAAAATTAAGCAAGATGAATGTTCCCAAAATATACCAAACCCCCACACCAGCAAGGACCACCTGTGCTGGGTGAAGCAATTAAATCTCATTGGTTGGCATGTTTGAAATGGCCAAACCTAGATCACTAATTACCCAAAATAAGAGTGTGTTGGAATGTCCTAGAAGATATTGCCAGCAGCTCAGGAAGACGCTCCCCAAGAGGGTATAAATACTTTTCCCCTAATAATAATAAAATACCTTTGACTTTTCAATAAGTGCTTCTGTGTGATCAGAAGCCAACTCTTAAAAGTAATTATTGATTTTTCTTCCTATACGTTCTTCTGCCACAATACTAATCATATCCTCATATATGACAGTATCTAAGCCAAGTACTCCACGCCCTATTACAGAAATGAGTTGCCCCCATAATCTTAGAACAACAGACCTCTTAGCTTGAGTGAGGTATGGACAAGAGACAAACTCTTTGGCCTCAGCCAAAGGATTTGAAGTTGTTGTAGTCTTCCCAGATTGTAACTTATAAGGGACTGCAATAGTTTTGGAGACGGCAAGAACTGAATACCCATAGGCGTCAGGGTCCTCCACATCTGAATCATTCATGTCAGAGTTGTCAGATATGTCATGGAATAGCAGCAGAATGAGTGGAGCCTCAGTGTCAGCAGGCTCAGAGTCAGCAATGGAGGGGGGATTGAAGGAGACTGAGAAGAATTGTCAACCAAGAGCGTCTCTGCCTCTAGGTTGACTGTTCTTTTCCCACCTATTCCTTGGGATCAGCTCCTTCAACCCAAGGATTGGTGCAGACTTGAGAGTGGTGATTTATCTGGCTACAGTTATGGCAACCTTGGCGTTAAGGAGGATTCTGCAAGTTCATGATGAGAATACAAGGGCCACAGGAAGATAAACCAGAGTTAGAGGTGGCACAATTCTCCCGCACAACCGCTTCATAATGGGTAAGGTGCATATCCTGCAACAGTGTCTTTATGATCTTCATAGAGGAAAGCATGGCTTTATGAGCCTTAAAGTGAGACACAGAAGCTGATTAACCTTGAGGTCTTGAGCACAAGCCATGTAAGCTTTGTGCGCTGTCAATTGTCTGCTTGTTATCTGTTGTTGTCCTTCCATGTAGAATCTATCTGCAAATTCAGCTAGGGTCTCCTTAAGTTTGAAAGCAATGTACATGAAGGCATCCTTCTTTCCTTCCAGACTAAGGTCACCATCAAATTTTTCAACCAGAAACTGCTTCATATCTTCCCAGGTCTTGATGGTGGGCAGCTCTGGCACTTCTACCTCTTGGCAGGTCAGGTGCAGACAGGTTAGAATGTGCTCATTATTAACCTCATCTGAGGCTCTTCTTATGGCAGTTTCATATATAGTTAGGAAAGCTGCAATAGTAAAAGTTTTGGGATTGAAGACTTGCTTAAAGGTAGGTTTGAAGTGTGCTTCAGGAGTTGGACCACCATTATTGCTATTGAGTACATTTATGCGTGGGGAGAATTCTGCTTCAGACTCAGAGGGGGACTATCTGGCCCACAGCTGATGAACACTCTCTTCAAGAGTAGTCAGGGTCTCAGCAGTGCGGGCACCTGTATTATTAGCTAAGGTGGTCTGTTGCTCAGTAATGTCTAGGCACTAGCCTTGTGTTGTTACTACTGTGGAAAGTTCAGCCAGCCAGGACATAAGAGAAGGATCCACTGAGAGGCAAGGAGTAAACCTATCATTCACCAAATCAATTAACTCACTCATTTCTTGTACGTCTTTATTAAGCTCAGAGTGGTCTCATTTCAAGTGGTCCACTTCATTAGCTAGAGCTATCAAATCCCTAGCACAGTGAATGTGGGGGCTCCTGACAAGCCAGGGCAACAGCCATCTTCATCAACAACCCCAGTTTAACTAGTAGCAGTTGTCATCACTTTGCGTAAGGCAGCAACCTCTTGCTGTAAATCTGAAACTTGAGTTGTTAAAGCAAGCACATGGAGATCTGGCTAAGGTGCTTTGGCAGGGAAACCTTGAATACAAGTGGATGCTCTTAGTTCTCAAATGGCATCCCATAGCCACTGTTCTCTATCCACCAAACCATCAGATGGAGGGAAAGGCAGGGTATCTGGCTTGGACGTAGACAATTCATTTACTTGAGTCTGGAGTTTGGCAATAGCAGCGGCAGTGACAACTCTTTCTTGGTCAAATTCTTCACTGAGTTTGCAGAGGCCTTTAGCAGCAAGGTCTGCTACTTGTTGTAGTTGATTGAAGGAATAAGCACTGAATTCATTGAGCTGCTGCACAAGTTGTTCAAAACCGGTGAGATAGGCGTTCAAGGTAGAGTCTACTTGGGTTTGCCAGGTTTGTTCTACCTGGTGAAACTCATGTAGACGTTCTCTGACATATTTGGGGATGGGATGGTACATTTGCTTGATGGAATTAACCAAACAGGTTTGGGAAGTATCAGAGTTGCGCTGATTGTCTGACTCCAAGGAAAACAGGGAGTGGATCCATTATTGATAGGTAGCAAACTGATCCCAGTGAGGAGTGACAGCTGCTTGTAGAGACAAAATCTCCTGAACGTGGAGCCCTAACACCATTTGATGGTGGGCCAAGGCAGGTTGTACAAAGGATGACAATAGATGTTCAGCGGAGCCAGCCACTGAGAGGAGAAGTTGTGGAAATTGCGGAGCCACAATTAATTTATAGTATTCAGCTCAACTGAACTGTAGCTGGAGGCAAGAGATGGCTCCATCACGGGCTAACCCAAGGGCTACCACCATGACTTGTTCCAAGTCAGGGGTACCCAAAGAGTAGGCCACTAGGCAGGGGCCATTCTTGAGGTTTAGAAAAGTAGGAACAATAGGTGGGTCTTCAATGTCTTCCTCAATAGGAGGACAGGTGATTTCAGGTGAAGTTGGCTCTTGTATAAGAGGAGGCAAAGGACCTAAAAACGTGGTTGCAAAAGGGGTAACCAATGGGCTTACAGCCCCTGTAGTGAGCACAATTTTTGTTGTGTTCTAATCCATGGCACAGATACACAACAGGGAATCCTAACCTTAGGATTGGGTTTATACTAAGTCTTGGTTAAAATGGCAGGAAAGGCTAAGCAATTACCTTGTGGCCCTGATTGAATAATATCTGCTAGATGTGGCTAGAGAGGCGCCAAAGTACGTGGAAACTACAAAGACAAAAATGTGAATAGAACTTAAATTTTATTGATAGAAGTGAAATGGAATATATACTGTGTAGCTTTACCACAAAACAGTACATGGAGGGTAGGATCACTCACCACCAGCATGAGTGGGGCAAGTGAGTTGCGCAGGATCAAGAAACCAAACAATTGTACTTCCTGATTCAGTCATTAACTCATTTGAGAGGCAAAAGAAAAAGAGAGAGATTTGTCCTCAAAATAACCCATTGAAGGCAAAATCAAAACACAGTGAATGGCAGAATTCACGGCAGTACTCTGGGGTCTTGTAGTGTAGGAGTGTCTGTGGATGTATTCAACCTTGTTTTTTTTTGCCCTTCTTGGATGGGTGGGGGTTGGATTTGATCTTTGATGGGGAAGCAAGGTTCATTCTTTCTTGAATACAAAGGATTAATGAAAGACATCAGGGATTTTTCAAGTAGACGGCAGGTCCAGCTTTTACGCCACTTCCCCTATTTGATTAACAATCTTGTAAGGACAGCAGCAGCAGTGGGCTAATTTCCTACTAGGCACATGTGAGGGAACATTCTGGGAGTTGAGGTAAACTTTGTTGCCTATTTCTGAGGGCTTCCCAGGGATTCATTTCTTGTCAGCAAATGCTTTGTAGGTCTTGACAGCACAGATTAGATTCCTAAGTCAGCTTTTTGGGTGTCATTTATTTGTTTGCCCCAGGTTTGCCCTTCTGTATTCTGTTCCTTGCTGCTAATACTGGGGTACCATGATGGATCAAAACCATAGTTGGCCCTAAAGGGGGACATATCCGTGGATGTGTAGTCTTTGCTGTTATAGGCGTATTGCGCCATGGAGTAACGTCTCTGCCCAGCTTCATGGTCTGAATTGGTATAGCATTGGAGATATTGTTCCAAGATATGGTTGACCCATTTGGTTTGTCTGTCAGTTTGTGGATGATAGGAGGTTGACATGCAGCATTTTATTCCAAGGTCCTTCATTACTTGGGTCCAATTGTGAAAGGTGAACTGGGGTCCTTGATTGATGATGATTTCTTCTGGTGTGCTGTTTTGCGTCAATATGCAGTTGTGGAAATGTATGGCAGTCTTGGCTGCTGTACAGTGGGTAGTGGTTGGGATGAAGTAAGAAATTTTGGTGAAATGGTCTACCATGACTAGGATTGTGTGAAAAGATTTTGAAGGGGGAAGCTCCACTATGTAATCAATTGATACTGATTTCCAGGATCCATCAGGAATGTCCAAAGGTCTTAGAAATTTTTCTAGCTTAGAGCAACATGTCTTGGTTCTTCCTCAGGTTTCACACCCATTGATATAGGCAGTTATCTCTTTGTCCAGGCCAGGCCATGCATAGTTCTGCTTGATGCTTAGGAGGGATTTGTATCTACCAAGGTGGCCGGCCATCTCTGAGTTGTGGTGGTCAATCAATATGTTGGTTTGGGTTTGGCCCTCAGGTACATAGATTCTATTGTGGATCAGCAAGGTGGTGCCTTTTAGGGAGTAAACTTTCTTTGAGTGAAGACAATCAGGGTCCTTTGCCAGGACGTTGGCTAGTTTGGTTGATTAAGCGCCTTGCTTCTGTGCTTCTATCACGGCAGGTTTTCTGGAAGCAATCTTCAAGTACTTTAGTTGTATATCTAGGCTGACAGGGTCTAACAGTGTATAGGTGTTGTGGTCCTTGGTTTCTGTAGAGGAGGGGATCAGGTTGGCTCTTCTGATCAGGGCGTTGGGTACCACATTCACTTTTCCTGGCTTGTAGTCTATGGTCAAGGTGTAGTTGGCCAGTTCTAAGGCCCATCTTGCTTGTTGTTGGTTCAGCTGACATGGTTTGAAGAAGTAAACTAAGTTCTTGTGGTCTGTGAGAACCTTTACTGGGAACTTGGCACCACACAGATATCTTTGCCAGTGTTTCAATGTTTTCATGATTGTCAGCATCTCTTTATTGTAAATTGGATAGTTTCTCTAAGCTGGCAGCATCTTCTTAGAGTAATATACTACAGGATGTAGAATACTATCCCCTCCTTCCTGAATAAGAGCCCTGCCTACTGCAAAGTCAGATGTGTTAGTGTTGTAACTTAGACTATGGTGTGTGTTATAAGCTTAAATTGGATTACAACAGTTATACTTTACCCTAAACTAAGCTTTTTAAATAAAGACTAACCTAGTATGAGTGTATGTATATTGCATAAATTTGATCTTTTATTTAATATAGGAAGGAAAGAGTTTTACAGGAGAATTGGAATTATTGTAAGCCATTGATGCTCTGATCATTCTTTGATCTAAGATCATATTAGCATTCAGACCATCAATTGGTATGATTGTTTGATGGGCTAAATGACCCTCAAGGTTATGATCCGTTGATCAAATGGACTAGTAGCTCATCCGTACTACACTTCTACTTGGAACCTTGAGCCTGAGACTAATGGATAGGAGGTATATTGAAGTCAGTACTGGCTAGTTTTCAATAACAACATTACAACATTTCCCCCCACAAAACTATACAATACGATGGCAATAATTTCTCTCTTATTATGGTTAACTGTCCAAAAAAAGTAAGAAAGCCAGTATAAAAATATACTGACCAGCCATAACAAAGAGTAGCAGCCACCTATGCTAGCTCTAAAAAGTCAAGCCCCAGAGAACTACCATGTTCATCACCCATCTTAGAACCCAAAGAAAAGGATAACTTTGACAAAATACTAGGCAGTGAAATCAACATAGCTCTGTTTCTTTCCACTAGTGGTAGTGCATACCAGCCAAGTACACCAACAAATAACATCCTGTGATTGTCCACCATGAATTCAAAGAAGACACCAAAGTCAACCAATACAACTAGTCAGACAAGGCGTGCTATCCATAATTCTCTGTCCACAAAACTCAAGAGCTAAATGCAAAAGACGTCCTAAGTACTGCTGTTGTAATTCAAGAAGACCAGCATGGAAAGTACATAGACATGAGCCTACATGTTTGTAGGCATCCAATATATAAACTACAGCTGTGCAGTTCTTTTGCAAAGTGTTTGATATTAAGGCTTGCTCTGGAGCATCCCTACAAGATCTCTTCACAAAAACTTGAAGTTGGGAACAAAGTTCATTGACAATTACTAATTCCTAAACTGATGGACTATTTAGAGGTCCAACTTAACCAGTTCAACTTTGATGGTATGTCCTTATTGTCCAATCAGAAGTCTTGTGCGCTGGAACTGCTAAAGTTCATCTTCATTGCCTGGATGAATCCCAAGTCTGCAGCAGGACCAGTCCCTTTTTGGCATGGGTCTGATAGTCACAAGTACTGTCTTTGAAGGGCCATGAGTGCAACGCTCGACCTTCTAAGCTACAAAGTCTCAGAAAGCTGACAATCCATGATACTAGTTGGTAACCTGTCCTATGTGGATCAAGGTCTGTCTACCACCAACGTCCTCATCATATGCCTGAGTACCTTAAATGACTACTCACTATGATGTACTCTGTAGGCGGCAAGGCACCAGAAGAATATGCTCAGCGGGAAAGCCTGCTATGGGAATGTATCCTGCTAGGAATTGCCTTCCCACATTACATAGTTTTTTTAGGAAACACAATTTTATTTGGGGTTCAAGACAACATTAAAAGGAACACAGCCATTCCCATATTACATAGGGATAAATTGCATCAGGCTCCTACAAGTCAATTTGACCCCATTCCTTCCAATGGCTTCCGCTGGTTGCCTTCTGTGTGGCTCATCTATGCTGCATCTGCACAAATTCTCCTTCAATTATGTCTAGCAATAGAAGAACTTGCACTTTAATAAAGTGTTGCAACATAACTAATTTTCCTTTTTCCCTTATAAGTGTCATCATTCTTCTTGTTTCAAATAGGGTAATAACTCATGGATTATTTTCATTAGACTTTTTCTTTTTCCAAGTTATTACCCATAAAGGGGATTATGCTTGACCACTAGAAACCTTGCACATATACTATGCATGGACTCAAGTGATCAATTGACCAATTTCCAGATCCTTTAGGGTGTAGCTGTCTACTCCCACTTTCTGGACAGCTTTTACTGGGCCTTGCCATAACAAGGCAAGTTTGATTTCACAACTATTTTCAGGAATGACAATTTGGATGCTCCTAAATCTCAAAATACAGAACCAGAGTTGAACCCTGGACAAAAACCTTTGCAGACCGCCAGACCCATAGGCTGGGAACCCAATAACCCACTACTGATTGATAAAGTTGTTGCCAGCCCTCCAGGACCTGAACCCTTGGCTGTCCCACAGAATTCTGCAAGTGAGCTGCCAGTGCAAGATGCTGGGAATTTCCCTGAGGTGCCAACACCTGACACCGGCAGTTTGCTTGGTAAAATGCACAAGTTTCTTAATGAGAGTCATTCCAAACTCCCCCAAAGCCCCAGAGGAGGCACTGAACCTGAAGAGGCATCCAATACCCAAATCAACAAACAGAAGGATTTGAAGTCTTCTTGTCCCAAAGCGGCCAGTGGAAAACCACCAGTGCCAAGCACCACACTGCCACCTAAGACCCCCAATGCCAACCCGCCTGAGCCCAGAAAACCCAACCAGGAAGTAAAGCCTGGCAGTGTGGTATAAATACATGTCAGGCTGAGATCAATCCACATTGTCATTTTTAAATAAAGGTTATGAGATATTGGTTTCCCAATTATTGCCATATTTTATTCTTGTCATCTGCCAGTTAACTCAAAGATCATCTGACCCTCCTGCTAGCCTGCCAGATACGTACTGCCTGCCAGGTGCTCCCTTTGGTCCTGTCTATTTCACAGAGTACCCCTTAAAGCCTGAGTACAAGGACTACACCACCAACAACATACTAGCCTGGGATCCCTTGGCCAGAACTACAGAGTTAACCAGATACAAATGAGAAGGCCCTTGGTAATTTACCAAACCCTGCCTGTTCAGAGATAAATACAACTTCCTTCCTGCCTACCAAATAGACATTGAACTACCTGTCACCCCCAAACCCATGCCTGCCACTGCCACTGAGCTCCCACTAGACCATACCAACAAGCTTTTTGGAATTGTATATATTACTATCATGGGATTAATAGATATTCTTGTCCTGTTGCCAGTCCATGGTTGTGAGTAGGCAAGTCAATGTCCTACCTCATTAAGTTAGCGCCAATCCTTTGGTGGGCCCTGCCCACCCAGTCCGCAGCCCGCCAGTTCCCAAACGCTAGCAAGCTGGCAGATCAGGGTTGGTTCCCTGATAACTATATTCTCAGTTTCTATAGAAATATACCATACTTCCTATCTCATGCCCAGGAAGAGCAGGGCACATCTTTACTGCACAATCCAAATCCTTTTCCTTAGTTGCCATGTTGGTAGAGTACGCTTCAGACTGTAATTTGATAACAGTCTGAGCTAGTCTCTTTAGATATGTTTCAGGGGAGAGAGGGTCACCAGAATTAACTAGACTGTACAATTGAGGCAGAAGAATAGGCTGTTGTCCATACAGAAGCTGGAAAGGACTTTACCCAATGGCTCTATGAAATCCAATGCTTTATGCAAAGGTAGCTGCCAGAATATATGTATCTCATTCCATTTTTTTCTGATGATTTGTCTTCCTTAGGATCTGAACTAGACTCCCATTGGTCCTCTCTACCATTCCATTTTTCTAAGGGTGATATGGCGTTGAAAGTGTACCGCAAATGCCCATTAACTTTTTCAGCTGTGGTATCATATAACTGGTGAAGTTGGAACCATTATCTGCCAACAAAGTCTGTGGCCAGCCATGATTGTAGAGAATGTTCTCAAGTATAAACTTGGCTGTGGTTAGAGCAGACTGATTTGGAATAGCCTTGGTCTCAACCCACTTAATCAGTTATTCCATGGCCACTATTGTAAATTTATTCTTACTTGTTGTGATGGGTAATGGGCCAACTACATCATTTGCAACTGTGTGAAAGGCGTACCCAGGTCAGATCAATTGATGCTGATAGTGCAAGACCTTGGATTGCTCTATGTTACAATTGTGACACTCAGCCATTGTTTCTGCTATGTCAGAATGAATAACTTCCCAGTAGCAGTGTTGTTATAAAGGGTCAGAGTCTTCTGGATACCTCTGTGACCCACAATATGACGTGCTGATACTACTGCATCAGTCTGTAAGGATGGCCAAATGTAGGGTAATCATTTCTCTTTGTTCAGCTTGAGAAGCTGCTTGTCCTTAACGCAAGTATCACTGCATTAGTTTTTAGAATTTTCTGAATACTAAGTGGATCCTTCCCCCATGTAGAAGGTTTCAGCATTAGCTTATTAAAAAGCTCATCTGTGGCTGAAGAAACCAAAGCTATGGTAGGAAGGCGTGAAAGACAATCCACATTCTGATGCATGACATCAGCACAATGGATTATCTCAAAATCATAGGCCTGTAGCTTTATAGCCCATTGTCCTTCAGGGTCTTTAAGTGTTTTTAATCACCTAAGTGAGGTGTGATCAGTTACCACCATAAAGTGCACTCCATGAAGATAAACTCTGAATTGTTGACAGGTGTAGATGACTGCCAGGCATTCTCTTTCTGTAACTGTATAGTTACATTTATGGCTATTAAGTTTACAGGAGCAGTATTTCACAGGGTGATCTTGGTTGTTATTGTCCAGCTGAGAAAGGACAGCACCAATTGCTGTCAGGCTGGTGTCTGTATGTACAATGAAGAGACACTCAAAATTAGGATTTTAAAGCACTGGCTCTGATAATAGAGTGGCTTTTAAGTCCTTAAAGGCTTTCTGACAGCCAGGTATTCATGAAAATTCAACTTTATTCTTAAGAAAGTGAAAAAGTGGACCTCCTAGACCTGCAAAGTTTGGTATAAATCTTCTGTAGTAACCAATCATTCCAAGGAACACCTGCACATCTCTCTTGTTGGTAGGCGTTTGCATTTGCATTATTTCTTTGACCTTAGCAGGAACAGGTTGTAAGCCATCTTTACTGATGATGTACCCAAGAGACTCCAGATGTTCCTTGAAAAAGTTGCACTTTCTTGGTTTCAGCTTAAGATTAGCTGCAATGAGATGCTTGAACGCTGCTTCAAAGTGTTCCAAATGCTGGCCAAAGGTAAAAGAGAAGACTCTGATGTCATCAAAGTAGAGCAGTACACAAGTCAACTTAAGGTCTCTCATTACAGTATGCATGACCTGTTGGAATGTTGTGGGGCGTTTGCAAGTCCTTGCGGCATTCTAGTTGGCTGGAAAAGGCCTTGCTCTGTTATAATGGCGCACTTTTCCTGGTCTGCCACTGGAGGATTAATCTTCCTGTATTTACTGATCAGATCCATTGCGCTAAAGTACCTTGCGCCTCCCAGCTTATCCAAAGTATTATCAATGCATAAAAAGGGATATAATCCTTTTTTGTGACTGAATTCAGCTTGCAGTAGTCCATTACATCTTGATTAGTACCATCTGTCTTTTTTACAATTGACAAAGGTGAATACCAAGGACTCTTGCTGGGAACCAAAAGGCCAACAGATAAAACTTTTGTAACTCTTCATTGACAATGGCCTGGTTGGCCAGGCTATATCTTATTGGTCTTGAGTGTATAGGGGCAGTAACTTGCTATCCAACACATGTTCAACTCCTAGGGCCTTTCCTAGGTTGTGATTGTGCTCAGTAAAGACATCCCTGTATTTCTCAAAGAGGCATAAGGCTTGGTCCTTCTGATATTTTGTGAGTCCATTCAGAGATTCACATGGAATTAATGGCAGAAAGCTTGGCTGGTCACAAGGTAGCACAAACTCACTAAATTCACCAAAAGGAGTGACATCTGTAAGGCTGGAATTTTCCTCCATATTTATATAACCCAGAAGATGATGTTTCTTCACCTTTAGCGCTTCATCCAATAGATTATCCAGGAGCACCAGGATTTATTCCAAAAAAGGCATGACAATTCCAGGTAGGATCCAAGGCTCTAAGCGTGAACCATTATGGAGTCCTGCCACCTCACCGTGTAACCCTTTTGAAAAACTGAGACACAGGCCTATGTTGTGTATCACTTGAGACCCACTCAGTATCAAAAACTCACTGGTGGAATACAATGAAATCCCCTTGTACTCCTTTGTAGCCAGAGACAGAGTCTTTATTTTGCGTTGTCACAAAGTGTACACTACAGGCATGTCTCTGTTGGCATACTACATATTAATATAATGAATTTTCTTGGTGAGAAGGTCATTTGGTTTATTGCTGTGATAGAACATAGGCACATAGTGGCCTAAAATTCTGAAAGTGCTGTCTTGATGATTGATGATAGTTCTGTATGTAGCCATGAAGCTTGTACCAATCAAAATGTCATAGCTTTCATTGCGCAACACTATTGCTGATGCAGTTACCACCAACTTACCAAAACTCAATGGTAAGGAGGAGTAGGCACCCAATGCCTTTGTTCTTTCAGGGCCTTCAGTTCCAAACTCTTTGTTGTAGTCCAGGTCAGGTGCAAGCTAGCTGATTCACTAGTCTGGTAGACACAATGTTCCCAGTAGCTTTGGAATCCAATATTTCTCTTACTCTAATCTTATGGACTACAAGCTCAATATAGGTGCATTGTGTCTTTCTCTGTAATTGGGAGATATGATCTTGGTAACCTTGTGGACGTCTAATCCTTTAAATTGAGAAAGAAATGACTCTAACACAGTTTTTAGCTCAGGCTTTAGACTTTTTAAGGTATCCAAGTTTGTGGAAACTTGCATCAACTTCAATAATTGAGACAACTTCTTAGCACTGTTCCTTCTGTGAGTGACTTCAGCGTATGACAAGGAAAGCTGCTCAGCATAGGGTATAGAGACAGTATCAACAGCCTCTTGGGAAGGTAGACTTTCTGTACGAATAGCCTGCTTTCTTATGACTGTTTTAATGACTAATACCCAATGTAGCAAGTCTTTGTTTATTTCTTCCTTATCAGGCAAGTATTGATCAGGACAGGCTTCTTGATCCAGCAAGCAAATGTCCTGGTCTGGAATGTTGGGATTGGGATTGGGATTGATAGTTGGATAGGGATGATTTTTTGCTAACAGTCAGGGTTTTCTTGTCAACCTGACTGCTTAGCAGTTTTTTGGCTCTACATTATCTTCTTCTCCTTTCTCTTTTTTTCTGTATGCTCATTGTCTTTGCTTTCCTTGTGGCCCAAGTGACAGTCATTGGCCTTGGGTTGCTTGTAATCCTGAGATAGATGCCCTAATTATTCACATTTGTAGCAAGTTTGGTCATTTGCAGTGTTGTTATTTGAGGGCATAGCACTGTGTGCTGGCTTCTTCAAGGGATCTTTCTCCAAGCTCTTGCCCTTGGATTCACTTGCTGAAAAGGAGGTGGACTTCTTGTAGTCTGGGAAAGGAATCTCAAACTGTTCATTAAATGACCACAAGTGGTACATTAGCTCTGAAACTGTTTGAGCACCATAAATACCAGACTTGAGTGCAACAGATAGCTTATGGGTAGGGCGCACATAATTAAGAAGGGCTTCTTTCATGTCCACAAAGGTAACAGCTCCCATGGAGACCAAGGTCTAGGCTTCTAAGTAAAAACGTTCCAAAAACTTCATGAGAGTTTTGTTTTTCTTAATCTTCTCTTCTATGATTTTCATCTTGCAACAGAAAAGGCCTTCCTCACTCCAAAATTCTGCTATTAAGGCTCTGGACACATTCTCATAGGTCTAACCTAGTTCTGGAAGTCTTGGCATGATTATTGTCTGATTTTCCAAATCCAAATAGTTGAAGATAGCCACATTCTTCATGGCATCATCTGCACCATACATCAAGTTGTTGTATAAGCAGAGGAACATGTGAAAATTTGCCTTCTTGTTGAACTTTGGCAGATTAGTTGGTTTAAAGTTCTGGATAACAGAAGAGGTGCTTAAGTTATAGCTTCTTCTGGGAAGAGGAGAGATATTCCTATGGGTTAAGGAGCGGAATTTTTCTTCAGAATTGGCATCTCTTGAGTTGTTGATGGTCCTAGATGTTGAAGCTGTGGCCCCAGGTAAAGGTGTCTCACTACTGTCCAATACTGGTTCAGCCACGTAGACCTTAAGCATTGTACGGCCTAAATTGTTCTCATTGCTCTCATAACTATTAAAAGAGCAGCAATCTTCAGAAAGTGCCTGGCTGTTGGAAGAGAAGACACTTTTCTTCTTCTAGTAGTGACCTGTGGTTCCAGCTCTAACCCTATCTGGCATGAATACAACGAGAGTAGCTGCTCCACTTGTCCTTGTAACAGCTGGATATTGCTGCATTGTGATTGTACCTCTTGCGCAAGATCCTAATTGTTTGGTTGGTGGTGTGTAGTTTGTCTTCAAGCTTCTCAATACAAGAGTTTTGTCTGTCAAATAACACACTGTTTTTTTTCCTGAACAGCCTGCTGGCTGTTACTTAGTCTCTCAAGATTATTATGGTTTTCTTCTGTTTGGTTGTGACTAAGGTAAATGCGCTTTACAAGCTTAGGAAGTTTCATATAGAAATGGCTACAATCAGCAAGGGATTGTCAAAGACCTTTATCAATTTCACTGACATGCTCAGATAGCTCTTCCATGTCCCGCTGGACTATGATGGTGGCCTCTTTATTAGGCTTGGAGGCAGAACCATCATCAATCATTCTCATAGACTGACAGAGCAACTTGACCTCATTTCACAGATAACAAACGGCAGCTTCTGCTCCCTTGATGTGATAATTTATTGTACAGAGCCAGTTGTTGTCAACCCCTTTGCAAACTAACATTGTGCTAAGAACTGTGGCTACATAGCTGGTCAGGCGCTCCTCAAGCTGTGCTGACCACGTAGCAGTGTAGTTCTGATGGCCAACTAAACAACTGATATGGTGGATGATGTTAGACATGGAGCCTACAAGTTTGTTGTAAAGGTGTCAAAGAAATGCCTGCTGATTATTAATCAAATTTCCCTGGTGTAATATAAGGGAGAGTTGATAACCCAGATGTATACAATTGTGGCAGATTGCAGGATGTGCAGAACTATGCAAATACTCCTTTGCTTGTTTGATTGTTTTAATCTACAGGTGGAGTTAAGAGGGAGTAATCCCTGTGAAGTTCCTAAATTTATCTTTGGCTGTAGTGCCATAGGATGGCATTACTGCCAATTTCTTGTGCGCTTCCCTGTTTTGATAAGCACTGCAGTCCATGCTGTCTATAGCTTTCTCCAGCTATTGTTGGCTCAGCTCTGCATTCCCATCCACTTTGAGTGGAACTGGAACGTCCAGATGTAAGGCATAGTGATCCTCTATTTGGAAGAGATGCTGCATGCCAGCCATGAATTGACCAAAAGCAACAAATATGCTAGGTAGACCATCCCTTGTACCAGCAAGGCAATAATCTCTTTAAAGAACCCATCAGGGTGGTCCTGCAAGTGACAGGGGAAAGCATGGAGAAGTTTATCTCCTTTCCCTCCCCAGACAAAAGACAGGTCCCTAGTTGGGCAACAAGTACCATTGGGCTGTTGCATGCTGAGTGAGCACCAAATGTAATAACGTAAACTATGGTGTATTATACACTTAACTTGGATTACGCCAGCTATACTTTACCCTAAAATAAGCTTTTTAAATAAAGAATAATCTAGTATGGGTAATATTTATATGTTAAGGATCCACTTGAGAGGGAACAAGTTCCCAATCTGATGAGCCAAGGCCCCTAAGTTGAGACCTGCAATAACCAAACCAATAGGAACTATAGCCATAGCCAGGTGGCCAAAGTGCCCTAGAAATTCAAACCAACCCATCATTGAACTGAATCTACCCAGCAAGTAATAACCTAACAGATAAGATAACAGGTAAAAGGAGGCATTTTGTCTCACCAAGGAAGTTTTGACTGATGGAGGTGGATTTGTGGACTGGCTGTACTGGAAATTTCTTCCCCAGTGACCTGAGGGGTATTTGAACCAACCATTTGCCAAGAACCCCTTATGATGGGAATCATCAGGAGAAGAATTGTTCCAGTCTATGGTGGGAGTTGAATCCTCAAGGGCCAGTACCACAGAAAGGAAAAGAACTAGAAACCAGAACAGAAAGTGTCTTACTTTCATGGTTTCAAAAAAAGAGGTACAAGAGATAAGTGTAGGCAAGCTTAGAGTAAAAGAAATATCTTTATTGTTGGAGCAAGTAAGAATGATAAAGATTGCTTACTTAAATACCCTCAAAATAGAGGCTGGATTATTTAATTGGTTATTGTGGATAAGAGGGATTTACAGAGGATTTTCATGATACTTATAATTGAAACTAATACATGTATGACCTGTGCCTCAACTTGGGGCTTAATGATAAGTTTTAAAAGGTTGTGGCAGATAAGGAGGCAAGGACAAGCCACAAGATCAGAGACAAGCAAGTGGTTTAAACACTTAATCTTTGGGTAGATCAAGTACAGAGCCCAGTCAAGATATGCAGCCAGTGGATTTAAAAGCAAAAAGGAAGAAGAAACCAGCAAATCAGGCTTTGAGCATTAATTGATGTGTCTTAATGATGTACCAATGGGTACAACACTGTGGTATAACTGGTAATTGCCTGAACTTCAGTTTGACTCTCTGGTCTTAAATACATCTTTTGCCTGTATCCACTTGATTTCAAACCATCCCTCTAAACCCTCTTATATTGCATATTTGCATATATTCAAAGAGTATATAAACTCTACAAATTCTTCAAATAAACACACAAGTATTTTAACAAATCTTTGAATTTGTCTTTTTCTAAAGTTTATTTAAATCTTGGATTTTGCCTCTAAGTTTCAACTTCAGAACCACCAACGCCAGGAAAGCAATACCTCTGTCTTTAAACCCACAAGACAGTAAGAACCAGCCTTTACCCCTGTTATATCTTACTTGGTGATCCTGCCAGGGAAGACAAGCAATTTCTTCCAATCCTTCTATTACAGACCCTGCTGCTACTGTGAATCCTCTGGCCCTGCTGAAGGCTATTGATGCTCAGAATGTACCCTTTTTTGATGTCTCTGACTCTCAAGCATGGTTCCTTTGCTTCAACCTTTTCTGCAAGAAGCACCGCATCCGTGAAGAGGACCCCCTAGAAGAAGTCCAGTATTTTCTGTCAGGTTGCGCTGCTCTGTGGTATACATCTTTAAACTACAACCTCAACTGGTCTGACTGGAAAGCTCTTGCTTATGAGAGATTTGGTGGAGGAGTGGAAGGAACTCTCCTCAAACTAAAGTCAATCAAACAAGCAAACTTTCAAGGAACAGATGAGTTTATTGAGGAAATCAGTGCTGACTTGAATCAATACCAAGATCTTGTCTATGGCAGCCAAAACGCACTTGAAGACAAGCGCGCCAGGCTCCCGTTCCTAGAAATGCAAGGGTTAGATTGGTTGTGTGAAGCACTTACACGGGAATACTATCAGTACATTGAGACCCATGCCCTGAGCAATGTAGAAGAGGCTTATGTCCTTATATGTTGCCTTGGAAGATTCAAGACCTGTGGCCAGTTGTTTCACTCTCCAGTAGCCCCTGAACTTGTTGTCAAAGCCAAACCTGAAAGAAAGGCAATTATGCCTCTGCCTGCGGCTGACATGGGTGATATCATGAAGAAGTTGTCAGACACCATCTCTAGTCTCCATATGTATCTTAAAAGTAGAGACCAACCTAAGTTGAACCAGTTTTGTCAGAATTGCAAACAGTACGGTCACTTTACCTCTTATTGCAAACAGAATTGCAACCGCTGTGGAGAGGAGGGGCATCCCTTTATCTACTTCCCAACCCTGCGTGCACCTGAAGCCAAGGCATCCCCCAGTGAGGCCAAGCCACCCAAGACCAAGTCCTCTAAACCTAAGAAGGAGACTAATTCATCATCAGCCAAAGATGAGACTTACCTTGTGGAGAGCTTAGCTGCAGTAAGATCCAATGTGGCTCAGAAGCACTGCTTAAGCCAAACAGTGCATCCCTATAGCACTCCTGGAAAGACCAAAGGGTCAGAACTGCTTAAATCTGAGTTGGCCAATCATGAAAGTCAAGTATCTGGTGATCAGCCACAACAACAGGATCAGCATGATGTTCCACAACAGGCACCTGCAGCTGAACCTTATGGGGTTCCCATGGATAAAGAAGATGGTACCTACAATGAGGCACCTACTATTGAAGTACAAAAGTCTTCTGCTCTCAAGACTTCAAGCCAGAAGTCCCAGCAGACCAAGAAGTCCAAGTCTAAGCCTGTGGCTCCTTTTCCTGTTGTCAAGCCACCCAATTTCAGTGTATTGAAAACCCTCACAGACACCCCCATACCAATTTCCTTGTACAATCTAGCAGAGATTGCACCAAGTGTTAGAGCTCAAATGATACAATAACTTGGTAATACTTGCGTGCGTGATACTCCCAAGCAATTGAATGTTGATCAAACTGCCCTTCTGGATCAGGAAGAAGATCAAACCATTGACGTTGTCAGTGAAGGAGCGCCCAGAATTGACAGTGAAGTGTAAGGACACCCTACGGCCATCATCTTAGATGGTGGATCAACTTCTAATATCATCTCAGAGTCCTTCTTAAGATTTTTAGGAGTGAAAGAATATAGTTGCATAAAAGAGAAATTTACCTTTGTCAACGGCAAGACAGAAGAGTGTATTGGGTTTGTTAAGGACCTTACAGTGGAAATCTGCGGAGTCAGAAATTTAGTATCTGCAACTATCTTTCAACTTACCTGGTACAACCTCTTGATTGGTCACCATGCTCTTAGTGAGTTTGGAATCTCTGTGTCCTTCCAGAACCATGAGTGGTTCATCCAGCGTGAGAACACCCTGCTCCCTATTGATGTTTGCTACACTAGTCCTCACCATGAAGGGGAATCCTTCATGACAGCAGTGGAGACTATTGAGAAAAACAAAGGGTTAATTTCAACACAAAGGAAGAAACTACATACCTTCATGAAATAGTATCAGGACCTCTTCTTCAATGAAGATGATCCTTTTCCACCTGCCAACCTTGAGAGACATGTCATTGATACAAAGAACCATTGTCCAGTCCGCCGCGCTCCCTACCAACTTGCACAATAGTATGAGGATTACGTGGAGGAGGAGATTGACTGGCTCCTGTCAAAGGGGATCATTGAGCCTTCCATGTCTCCATGGGCGTTGCCTGTTGTTATTGTGCCTAAAAATAATGGAAGCTAAGAATGTGTGTAAATTACATACCTTTGAACTGTGTGACAAAGTCAAACAACTACCTGTTGCCTTTGATCAATGTGATTCTTGCCTCCTATGCCAGCTCCAGATACTTTATCAACATTGACTTGTTCTCCGGCTATCATCAGTTGGAGATGGACCCTGTGGCATTGAGAAAATGGCCTTTGTGACCAAGCAGGGTCAGTACCAATACAGGTGGATGCCTTTTGGACTTACTGGTGCGCCCCATACGTTCCAGCGCGCCATGAACTCAGTGTTCAGAGACCTTTTGTACAAGAAAGTTGTGGTTTACCTAGACAACATTATAGTGCTTATTGAGACATTCAAAGAGCACTTACAAGTCTTGGCTGAAGTCTTCTGCCGTATCAGAAAAGCCAGACTCTCAGTCAATGAATCCAAGTTGTTACTCTGCCAGACTAAGCTTCATGTCCTGGGGTACTTGGTGGACGCAGATGGAGTTCAACCAGATCCTGAGAAGGTATCAGCTATACAGAAGTGGCCTAGACCTACCAGTGTTTCACGTGTTCAGTCCTTCTTGGATACTGTGGGGTACTATTTGCGCTTCATCCTCAACTATAGTGACATTGCAAGGCCTTTGTTCAAGTTAATCCAGAAGGATGCTGACTTTACCTGGTCCTCTGAGCAAGAAGTTGCTTTTTGGACGCTGAAGGAGCACCTCACTATGGAGCCTGTGCTCATCCACCCAAACTTCAACGAGAAGTTCTTCATCTTCACTGACGCGTCAGAGGAAGCAACAGGGGGAGTTCTGGCCCAAGAACATGAAGGTATATTCCGCCCAGTGGAATACACCAGCAAGTCCTTCAGTGGTCCTGAGTCCCAGTACAGCATCTATGATAAGGAAGTGTTAGCAGTAGTTTGAGCCTTGAGAAAATTCAGATACTATATTTTGGGCAACCACATTACCTTATACACAGACAACATGGTGTTGTCCTTCATCCTGAGCAAGCAGCAAGAGAACAGGAGATGTGTACGCTGGGTGATGGAGATGTCCGGGTATCTTATAGATATCAAACATATACCTGGGAAGAAGAACGTGGTTGCCGACGGACTTTCACACCAAGGACAACAGGAGACGTACCTAATGGAACCGTTAGTAGGGAGCTATGAAACTAAACTATTTGCAATATACCGCTTACTTACAACAGGAGAAATGGATGCCAAGGTTGCCATGCTTAGAGAGAGTCACCACTATGTGATCATAGGGGAAGGACTTTACTGTAGTATGCAAGGACGTCTGGTCAAAGTGCCCAAGATTGAAGAGCGCCGCCTAATTCTCCGCAAAGTTCATGATGGAGCAGGACACTATGGTATCTTTTCAACAGCAGAACAATTGTGTGAGAAGTACTGGTGGCCTAACTACTTTGAAGACGTTAAAGCTTACCTTAAGTAGTGTAATCCTTGCAAGATGTTCTCAAAGAAGCACCCAGTAGCCAAACCAATCAATCCAATTACAGTCAGTGGACTCTTTGAAATGTGGGGCATTGACTATGTGGGACCTGTAGCTGAAAGAGTTATCAGGAAGCAGTACCTGATTGTAGCCACGGAGTATTTCACCAAGTGGCCTGTTGCAAAAGCTGTGGAGAAACACGATGCAGAAACCACCGCAAAGTTCTTGTACAAGGACATTTTCACTGTCTACAGTCCGCCTGCTGTACTCCTTAGCAATCAGGGAAATCACTTCCAAAATTAGTTAGTGAATAAGTTTTGTAAAGTCATCAACACACAGCACAAACTTACCACTGCTTATAATCCACAGTTTAATGGACTCACAGAAAGATTCAACCAAACATTGGTTAAGAGCTTGGAGAGAATCACCATGGACAACGCAACACATCAGGATGTACATTTACCTGCTGCTCTTTGTAACTATTGTTCAAGAGTTCAAAACACAACCAAGTTTAAACCTATGAGTTACTTTATGGAGTTCCTATTTGTGGGTTATATGCAAATAACCTAAGCTCCAATGCTTACACTATGACTGAAAGCCAAAGCTTAGCTTCAAAGACCGTGCTTGAAGCTGCCAAAGCTATGCACCGCAAAGCACGCACCGCGCCTGAGGCTGCAAAAATACCTGTTGGTTTGGATGTCCTTGTTTTCAAGAGCTCTGTTGCTCAATCTATGTCAAAGAAATTCCTCCCCAAATGGTCTGGTCCCTATTGTGTGATTGGCCAAGCCAGTTCAGGAAACTACTATCTTGCAGATCAGGATGATCAGAAGCTCAATTACATCATCAATGGGAATCAACTGAAATCATTCCATCGCCCCAATGAGGAAGGGGAAAATGTGGTATAACTGGCAATTACCTGAACTTCAGTTTGACCCTCTGGTCTTAAATTCATCTTTTGCCTGTATCCACTTGATTTCAAACCATCCCTCTAAACCCTCTCATATTGCATATTTGCATATATTCAAAGAGTATATAAACTCTACAAATTCTTCAAATAAACACACAAGTATTTTATCAAATCTTTAACTTTGGCTTTTTATAAAGTTTATTTAAATCTTTGATTTTGCCTCTAAGTTTCAACTTCAGAACCGCCAACGCCAGGAAGGCAATACCTCTGTCTTTGAACCCACAAGACTGTAAGAACCGGCCTTTACCCTTGTTATATCTTAACACGCTATCTCAAAAACACCACTTTGATTTACACCATCTCAAATTTAATTCAAGATGGTGTTTTTTGCGTTAGTGATTTTGAATCAAAAAAAATAAAATAAACAATAAAATAGTTAAAATTTACATATAACTTTATAATGCAGCATCTTGAATTTACGCCATCTCAATTCTGTCACTTCAAGTCAGATTAATTAAATCTTATTTTGCTGACTTTATTTACATATTAAATCACCTAGTGTGGGGCGTGTTTATGCCATCTCAACTTTACCTCATTTTGAATC